>JACXGI010013677.1:0-20355 GCA_016801175.1 Esox masquinongy | reverse complement strand
CCCACTCTTCTTTGCAAAAGCGCTCCAAATCTGTCAGATTGCGAGGACATCTCCTGTGCACAGCCCTCTTCAGATCATCCCACAGATGTTCAATTGGATTCAGGTCTGGGCTCTGGCTGGGCCATTCCAAAACGTTAATCTTCTTCTGGTGAAGCCATGCTTTTGTGGATTTGGATGTGTGCTTTGGGTCGTTGTTGTGCTGAAAGGTGAACTTCCTCTTCATCTTCAGCTTTCTAATGGACGCCTGAAGGTTTTGTGCCAAAATTGCCTGGTTTTTGGAACTGTTCATAATTCCCTCCACCCTGACTAAGGCCCCGGTTCCAGCTGAAGAAAAACAGCCCCAAAGCATGATGCTGTCACCACCATGCTTCACAGTGGGTATGGTGTTCTTTTGGTGATGTGCAGTGTTGTTTTTGCGCCAAACATACCTTTTGGAATTATGGCCAAAAAGTTCAACCTTGGTTTCATCAGACCATAACACATTTTCACACCTGCTTTTGGGGGACTTGATGTTTGTTTTTGCAAACTTCAGCCAGGCTTGGATGTTTTTCTTTTAAGAAAAGGCTTCCGTCTTGCCACCCTACCCCATTGCCCATTCATATGAAGAATAGGGGAAATTGTTGTCACATGTAGTACACAGCCAGTACTTGCCAGAAATTCCTGCAGTTCCTTTAATGTTGCTGTAGGCCTCTTGGAAACTTCCCTGATCAGTGTTCTTCTCGTCTTTTCATCAATTTTGGAGGGACGTCCAGTTCTTTGTAATGTCTCTGTTGTGCCATATTTTCTCCCTTGATGATGACTGTCTTCACTATGTTCCATGGTATATCTAATGCTTTGGTATATCTAATCTTTTGTACCCTTCTCCTGACTGATATCTTTCAACAAAGAGATCCCTCTGATGCTTTGGAAGCTCTCTGCGGACCATGGCTTTTGCTCTGAGATGCAACTAAGAAAATGTCAGGAAAATCCTACTAGAACAGCTGAACTTTATTTGTGATTAATCAGAGTCACTTTAAATGATGGCAGGTGTGTAATGACTTCTATTTAACATGAGCTTGAATGTGATTGGTTAATTCTGAACACAGCCACATCCCCAGTTATAAGAGGGTGTGCACACTTATGCAACCAGGTCATTGTAAGGTTTTTATTTTTCATTTTTCCCCCGCAAAGATTTCAGTTTGTTTTTCAATTGAATTGTTCACATTATAGGTCACATTAAAAATGGAAAAAGTTCTGACATGATTTATCTTTGTCTCATTCTACATAAGCAATGGTCTTCAGATGCAAATCCTAGAATCAAGCCTAGATAATGACAGCTCACTTTTGCGTACACTAACAATGCACACACACATAACTAATAAGACACAGCTGACAACTGTCAAATACTGTACTTTTACCACCCTTAAATGCGGGGCTATGTACCCAACGTGTTGTCGTTGGGTACATAGCCCCCCAGCCAAAAGAACGTTGAAAGAAAACAGACCCCCACCCAAAAGAACGTTTTACTGACCAATACATTTGGAGTTCAATGCACTTTTCTGTTTGATTGTTCTGAACAAAAACAATTGCTGCTCGCCATTTTCCTTTGTAGACACTAAAGGGGTGAAGGACAGTCATCTTTAGTAATGTTAGTGTTTTTTGTCTTATTTTTTCTATCCTTTCTTTACCAAATTATGTTCAAATGTATATAGATATGGAAATCAAGGTTGTCTTATCTGTCCACAATGCCAGAAATCTGCAGGCTCTTATAGGGACTTCTTAAGTTATCCTATTTTTGATTCTAACTAGTGGTCTGCACCTTACATTGTGGCTGGTAGTGGCTTACACGCCTACCTCCTAGAGAGTGTTCCTGATCTGTCTGATACTTTTTGTTTTTCTTCATTATGCTGAGCATTCTTTGGTTATCCACCAGAGGGTTGACTCGGATCTTTCAAATTATGAGAGGAGATGGAAAAGTAGTCACTCCTCCAGCCGGATGAAAATGTGGCCATCCATATCGTATGCTAAAATATTGTGCTGCATTGTTAAGTGGAAACCTCATCCATCACTATAGGCTGTGCTCATAATAACGTTGGAAAATAAGGTGGATTTAGTACTGTTTTGCTGCCAAATACTAAAGATTCCTAAAAATCAAGAAGTGGTTGATATCTTTTATTTTTGTACATCTACATTTCAAGATAAAAATCTTGAAAATGGACATCAACAAATGTGTCCTTGAGTATCAACATTGCTTAGAAACATGGCAAGTTGGAGAGTTTCAAAATTCTTTGGGTAAACCAAAAATAAATAAAGTAGCAGCCAAGTCTTATGTCCAAAATGGCACCCTGTTTCTGATAGTGCACTACTTTTGACCAGGACACATTGGGCTCTAGGACCTCGATGGGCTCTGTTCAAAGTAATGCACTTTATTGGGAATACGGTACCATTGGGAAGCAGTCTTATATTCATTCTGCCAGCAAGGATTCATTAACAATCAATGTATTTTTTTTCAGAATATATTTTACACATGAGCTTACACACCCCCTAGAACTTTTAGAACATTTGGAACACTAGTTTGCCAAAAACCCTTCCCCCAAAGTGGAAAAAATAAATAAAATATTTTACCAGGAAACTCAGTGTCCTCCATGTCCTGACATGAACTAATTTCCACATCAGACCAAAGTGAGGGGTGCCGGCAGAGAAAACGTCTCAGGAAAACGACTAGCTGCATGGATACTCATCTGGAGAACACCCAATTCTCAGTATGTGAGCTGTCCACAAACATGTTAGACTAGGGGTTTAAATATACAGTAATCATTTGTGCAAATAAGTTCAAGTAACTGTTTTCAAGGGAATTGCACAGCTGGCCCCATACTTCTCCTAAAGTTGATTTTTATATATCTACCATATAATCAACAGTCAAGACCAACAATGTACTGGTTTAACAATTTATTAAATATATTGTGATTGCAAATCATTCTGATTGTAAGATAGACTTAACTATCAAGATACACATTTTTTCGTCATATAACCATATCCTGCTAAAACTATATCCCGCTAAAACTGATAACTCTATTTTTTTAAATATACCACAGATATGACAGCCCTGTTTATAATTAATCCCAGACAGAATTGGGCAATGATGCTTGTTGAAAGGATCATTGTGTTCCCAGTACAATATTCATG
The DNA here is from genome assembly GCA_016801175.1 of Esox masquinongy. Taxonomy (NCBI): domain Eukaryota; kingdom Metazoa; phylum Chordata; class Actinopteri; order Esociformes; family Esocidae; genus Esox; species Esox masquinongy. The sequence continues at coordinate 17,190 of JACXGI010013677.1, read as the reverse complement.
TCACAATGCTGCACTGTCTGGACCGAATAGAACCCCAGGGCAAAGCGACAACGTTTAACACACTCACAAACGCAAAGCCAATGGCAGAGGCAGAAGCCTGCATGCACACCCACAAACACAATGTTAAAGTACATTCTGGGATCTTAAAGTCTGTCTCCAGACAAATTGATGTTTTATAGCTGATACTGTATATGACATCCTGAGGTTGCACATGACATTAACTGATTCAGAAATAGCTTATACACCCCCCTTTCTACAAGCCCTACTGTACCTCCTTGCCAGTCCAAATAAATATTTAAATATTGATAATTTATTTGACCTTGATTCACACCAGCAGAAAGACACATCAGTCACAGACCAAGCATCCAAGCAAGAGAAATAGTATCACACTGTTTCTGTGTATGTAGCCCATGTATCTGATGTTATTATCAGATACATGGGCTACGACTATCAGAATATAGCATGTCATACTATGTTTGGCCACACAGCATCAGATACATTGGCAACCTATTCTCAGAGGAGGGCACTGTTTCACTCGCTTGCATGCCTTCTCCACAGTGAAAGTATACAGCCACTACTGAAGGAGGAAAAAAACATCCTGACTGGACTTGATGTTACATTTACAAGTAATAATTTTTTAAAGTTAAATTGTAGTGGTTTTACAAGCATCTGAACTCATAGTTGACCCCAAGAAAAAAGGGCCACACTATGGAAATCAATGTTTTTTGGTAAGCCCCAAGTTCCACAGGGCGCGAGTTGGGTACAAGGTGTGTTTAGAGGTGCCCTCACCACACTGCGCCGTTATTTCCTTGTCTGTGGTCTGCCTGTTTACTCGCCCCATTACCACCATTCTCCTTTGAATTCTCTCAGCAACTAGCTGTTGTTGCCATCTGGATGCTGCTGACTGGATGATTTTTGTCAGTCTCACCATACTTGGTAAACCCTAGACACTGTTGGGTGGGAGAAGTTCAGTAGGCTGCCCATTTCTGAAGTACTGGTAGCGGCACACCCGACACTGATGATGAATACTATACTAAGGTTTATATAGCAAGCCACAGCCACATCAGTTTTGTTAACTGAGGGTACAACCCTGTTTCCAAAAAAGTTGGGTTGCTGTGTAAATGTAAAGACAAACAGAATGCAATGATGTGCAAATCATTTAAACCCTATATCCAATAGAAAATAGTACCAAGACAACATATCAAATGTTGAAAGTGAGAAATGCTATTGTTTCTTGAAAAATATATGCCCACTTTGAATTTTATGCCAGCAACACGTTTAAAAAATTTGGGACAGGGCCAGCATGAGACTGGAAAATTTGTGTAATGCAAAAAAAAAACCTGGTGGAACATTTTACAACTTATTACGTTAAATGGCAACAGGTCAGTAACATGATTGGGTATAATATTCTGACTAACTGCGCCACAGTGTGGTTTGGTGGTTGCTCCATAGCCGACCAGAAGGCCCTGCAACAGATGGTGAAAACCGCCCAACACATCACGGGTACCCAACTCCCAGCCATTGTAGACCTCCACCACAAGCTGTGTCTGTGCAAGGTGCGTAGCATTACTAGGGACTCTTCACACCCATGCCACAAACTGTTTGCCCTCCTCCCATCAGGCAGGCGGTACAGGTCTCTACGTTCTCGCACCAGCAGGCTCAGGAACAGTTTCTTTCCATCAGCTGTAACCCTGCTGAACTCTGTGACTTCCCATCATTAACTATGCCCACCATTTGTACTACTGGACTCTGTCACTGCCTTACAAGTCTGATAAGATTTTTCAGTTCACGTGTCATTGCTGCTATTCCTGTATTTCATTTGCATATGCCGACTTGCACCTTAAACTTGCCCACATTGCACATTTTGAACTGCCACTGTACTTGCATTTTCAACTGTTACATAAACATGTCTACCTCGGGAATCTTGTTGCTGCTATCCCTGCATTTCAGTTGGGTTTGCTCACATACTCTTTGCTCACATACTCTTTGCTAACCCTAACCCATACTACTTTGCTCACATACTCTAACAGGTCATTAGGGAAAGTGGGATGGACTGCTGTTGTCTTGAATGAATAGTTTTAATTTTATTCTCATTATTTTACCAGGAAAGTATAAGATCACATCTTTATTTTCATTAATGAAATTGGAGCAATTTTGGTTAATGGCCTTATACATTTATTTTTACTTTGCTTTCTCAGGGATTAGAACCAGCCTTTTCATTTACTGGCATAACACTCTTAACCCCTATGTTATCCTGCTGCTGTTATTTTGTTTCCTAAATATTTTTAGATGGAAGGATATTTCAGAAGGATGATAATGTTAGTGGGTGCACAGTGGGTGACTTTTTAAAATTACTGTATATTACTGGACAGTCCATCCCATTGTTGGATCGTCATTGCCCTCTAGTGTTCTGAAGGTGACTACACGAAGAACACCATTGCAATGAAGCCCCTTGTACAGACCAGAATAGCCCATGAGGGGAGGAAGCTATCTTATGTTTCGGTAGCATGAGGCAGCTTGAAGTATACCCCCTGGACAGGATGCTAGTCTAACATATGGACCTAGAACAATCCTAACATCAAGCAGAGTGGAGAAAAAAATTCAGGAATCTCACAACCTTCCTATTTTGTGTGATCGTTATCCACAAAGCCAGTTCAACAACCCCAAAACTTAACTGATCTTTGGGTAGGAAATTATACTGTGTTAATTTACTTGATTCGATTTTATTGTGGTACTGATTATGGGTGGGTATTGGCAAGTACCTTGCGATACGATATATATCACGATACCCATGTTACGATTCAATACATCACGATTCATCATGATATCACAACTGAATCACGATACTTCTTGAAGTGCTAAAGAAAACCTCAAATAATATTAGGCCAGATACTTGAAAGGACAAATCTTAGCTAATCCCCATGAGCAACCCCTAATAAAAAAACAACCACTCAATTTGAAATGACTTAGAACTTCTAAATGTAACCCTTTAGACCCCAATAGAATTCTAGAATGCTGCTGTTGATTACTGAAAATTCTCAAAATAAATTATATTTTCTCACACATTTCAAACAAACAGACACAGCACAAAAAAACAAAAACAAATTACAATTACAAGTTAACTTTGTTTTAAAGAACATGTACTCTTTAATTTGACAACACATTAAACTTGGAATAATATAATTTGTTTTCTCCCATTAACAATCAATAGAAAGAAACAAACGTATAAGTTTGCATAAAACGATATATTGTGACGAGATTGAGCCAGCAGTCAAATTAGGTTCGTACAGCTGATTATAATGTGTGATCATAATAAAGTAAGCAGAAGGCAAATCTCAAGACAGACAAGTTTTTATATATGATAAGGGGAAGTATGTGGCCTACATCTTTTGGCGGATGCAGGACATCATCGCGATCAAGCGACAATGTCAGCGAAAAGCGAGGTAAAGTTAGTTTTATAATGGACATTCGGTGGACATTCATATTCGCCCGTCAAAACCAATTAGTCCAGGACAACGATAAGTATGGGTTCTTAATCAGGAGAAGGTGGACTACAATCCACACTTTTCAATATATAAATCAAAGATTTTTTTGACTTTTTCCAAATATCATTTTCTATTGTGGTTAGAACCTTAAAAATGTAATAGGGTCTACGAAAAGTGTGCCATGACAACAAAAGTGGTATATTCGGACTCGGGGGACGATGGGTTACAATCTGTGTCTTTTAGTTTTTTGCAAATTTTTTTAGTTTAGCCTTAGAAATTCAATAGTGTCTACAAAAAGTGAGCCATGACAACAAAAGTGCTTAATTCTGACTCGGGGGAGGATAGGCTACAATCTTTTTGTTTTTTGAAAATTTTGAAAACATTTTTGAGTTTAGCCTTAAAAATTCAATAGCTAACCACAATAAAAAATGATATTTTGGAAAAACGCAAAAATATAAAAAATCTTTGATTTATACATGATAAGTGTAGATTGTAGTCCACCTTCACCTGATCAAGAACCCATACTTTTCGTTGTCCTGAATTGAATGTCCACTGAATGTCCATTATAAAACTAACTTTACCTCGCTTCAGCGAAGCACAACATTACTGCTTTTTGGCTAGCTATCGGATCCGTGTACGATTCGTTCATTGGTTATCCCACAGAAAACAGGGTGACGGAAAACCAATACAGCGCTCGTTTTCCGTTTTTTGTTATTTCAAGCTGTCGGTAAATACAGAAATAGACACTATTCGTTCTATGTTTCTCACTTAGGATATTGGTAAACAAGCACTTGTCAAGGTAGGCGGGGAAAGAGGAGGGGCTGATGAACAGGGTGCGTTCATTTCGTTTACATCGAGTGCAGATAGAAAACGTTATTGAAATGTTTTAGCTAATGTTGGGAAATCTAGCTAACTACTCATAGCCAGTTGAAAACATAATGATCATGTCTGTTTGTGGCTAGACAAGTTAGCTAACTGCGTGGCTATCGTAATGGACTGGTAATCGTCCTTCCAGCTAACTAGTTTACATACTATGCATCCCAAATAGCATCTGCGTCCCAATTTAGTCACCCTATGGAGTGGACTGCTTATGACAACGCTCATTTTAGGTATAAGGCCAAGACTTGTTTTCCATGTAGTTCATTCTCTTCAACATCCTTTGCTATGTATATTGTACAACATATCTAGGCCTGCATATCTCACATTGCTGTCCTCAGGTGCCGCTCTTTGACATGTTTAGTATTAGTACCTTGCTACAGGGCTGCTTGTCTCTCTCTCTCTCACCATCCTTATTTTAAACACCACCGGAGCTCTGTTTCTGTGTGGTTCATGTTTAGATAGAAAGATACTGGGACTATGAGGTGAGATGGAAAAGCACATAATATGAACAGGGTGTTAAGGATTATATGAAAGTTGTCAATATGCTTGAAATCATCCTTGAAGATTTTAACTATTCCTGCTCATAGAGGCATGCTGTTTGAGCTGTGTTTCGTTTGTTTCCATCTTTCTTTCTCCCTCTGTCAACCCTCAAAACAGTCTTCATAATCAATACGGCAGTAGACAGATTTCTTCCACTATAACTAGTCCCCTCAGATCTAGCTTAGCCTTAGCTATGCCTTCTTGCTAGTCACTCACATAACTGAGAAAATGCATCCTAGCATATACATTACCAATAAAAGCATCCAACCTTTCAATGTAGTCAACTGGGTGGGACTGCCAATTTCATTGCCTGATCTCTCCCGTTGAACTGGTTGATCAAGTGATCACAACTCTCAGAGTCATCAGGAGGGATTAGCCACTGAATTATACCGAAATGTACTTTTTTAAGGAGATTTCCTCAATGTCTCTGCCCAAGCTGGAACAGACACTTATATGTAATCGTATTGAAACACAGTGAGGCCTCTTTCCATCTCTATGGACATCGCCATTTAAGGCATCTCTAATTTTAGTGTAGTCAAGTGGGAAAAAGACTAGAAACTTTACCGGCTGATCCTTTCTGATGACCCGATTTATTCTGGTCAAATCAGGGATTTAGGATAGATGAAGTTGGAAGACCCACCTACTTTACAAAACTAAAATTATTTCCTTGCCTGCATTATCTTATAATTAGCCAATTGGGAGGCACGCAACCCGCCTGAGATGTTGCTAAATTGCAAATTCACAAGAAAATCCCCTATGCTGATTGTCTCCCCCTTCCCCAAACGAACCTAGCCTAATACATGCCACTCAATGGGAACCCCCTCAGCCACAACCACCAATGGCACGAACAGGTCTTAAATCCACGACCATACTGATGCAGTTGCACTGATAAGTAGGCTGTATCAGAGAATTCTAAAAGAGAATGTCAGTCAGTCCACCCAAGAACTGAATCTGGTATACACCTGGGGGATGCAACAAGACAATAGTTTAAAAAACAAGAAAATCTACATCAGAAGGGCTGAACAGCCATACATTTTAAGTCAGGAACACATATGGAAAAAGATAAATGCAAATACCTTTTCATAGTGCTGTCATACACGTACATAGTATGAAAAGAAACTACTGAACCAGTGAAAATGTATGATTGCATTTCATTATTTGTTGTATTGGCTCTATTAGCTACATTTCTATATGCACATTTCAAGAGGTTTGTCCAAAAGAATGGCTACAATGGACTATTGGCTACAATGGACTTGTATAATTCATATTTTAGAGAGAGAAACTCACTTGACTGTTTCACCTCCCTGAAAACAACCTCGGAATCAAGAACACAGATTGCAAAGAAGCTAGGTAGGCAGAGTGAGGATATTCCTAGATCTAACCTTTTCCTAGATCTAACCTTTTCCCTTTTTCATTTGACACTTAATCAAACAGTTGTCTGTAACTTCCAGTCTTTACTAATGGGCTTAATGGGTGAATGATTATAAAATGGACGGTCACCAATTTCTTGATTATTTTACACTATCAAAGAAACAAAAAGTATTTAACAATGAATCACCATAGTATTAAGCAGCATTGTATTGGCACACAACAATATTTATTAATATGGAATACATTTTGAGTCAAAGACAAATTTAACGTTACCAGCAGTTTAAAATACTGTCCTCTAAATAATTAGAAATTATGGTTTCTTTGAACATTTATTAAACCACCACATTGTGCCTCCACTTTCCTCATCTTAAATCCAGACATTATGGCCATGGTAGCAGTGACAATGCCAACATTTTGGGTCTCCACGTCTGCTGTTCAGTGTGGGTATTGGTCCAACTGTCAAAGGCCTGGCAATGGGACTCACTTCTGGGCTAGAGGGACAAGACAGAGCAGATAATCACCTACATATGAGTTAGGGTAGAATATAACTTTTGTCCATTCAGAGACTGATATATGCCTTTTGCATCACCTAACAAGTTAAACAGACTGGTAATTAACCAACACGTTCGCTCTGCCTACGTTGAACTTTTGTGCATTATTTACACATCAACTCAAAATCCAAAGCAGTGATTACTTCAGACAAAGTAACAGGTGAAATGTGTGTTTAAAGTATTGGGATGGAGCCTGTGTCTTGACCACTGACCTGCTTCTTCCGTGGGAAGCTGAATGACCTGACAAGATGTTTATGGTTGGTTCTGATGGCAGGGAGGTGTTTATGGTGGGTTCTAGCTTTGCAGAAGGAGGGTGTGGGTTAAGGACACAGTCCATGAGAACTGGGTTGACAGATACACTCAGTCTTAACTCCAAAACTGGCCACGTGGAGCTGGGAGTAGAAGGTAGACAGTATTATGGTTGTAGGGATGCCAGTGCTGGGTTAGCAGTATGAGTACCACACATGGGTTTATATGGGTGGATAGGTCAGTAGGCTACCGGTCATCTGCCATGCTAAGAGTGATCCCCAGCAGTGCGCGAGTAGGATACCCTCTCTTTTACTGGGGTCATGTCAGTTCAGCTTCAGCACTCCTCTCTGCCAGACTACCTTCACACACACACACACACACACACACCCCCCTTCCGTTTTATCACTTCACACATATCAAACTGAACTGTGTGCCTAGTAACCTAATTAGCTTTGCTTTTGTTTGTCCCAGTTCATTCTATAAAACGTTTAGTAGTGTTTACGGCTTACTTCCAATGGTAAAGTTAGCTACACAATCTATTAGATAGCTACGTGTGCCCAGCAAATTCATGTTGGCTGGCTGCATTAACATTATAAAGTCACTCACCTACCTATTTTTTTCAGCCATAAATATAAGTAATTATTTTGCCACAAACGCAATATAAGGGAAACTCATCTAACTAGCTAGCCAGCTAAGTCTGGTCCACAAGTCGAGAGCAATTAGAAGATACAGGAAGTTAGCCAGGTGTAGGTCATTAACGTCCATGTCAGCTAGCGAGCTTGATGCACTTGATTAAACCAAAATAAATGGACCCTGTTCCGCAGCACCTCCCCTTTCCCCGCCTACCTTGACAAGTGCTGATTTTCAATATCCTAAGTAAGAAACTGAGAGCGAGTAGTGTGACTTCTGTACATTTTTCCCAGCTTGAAATAACAGAAAACGGAAAACGAGCGCTGTATTGGGTCCGTGTATGGAGTGGACAATCGTTATTCTACCCTAAACAGGCAAACGAATCATCATTTTTTGACTTAATCTGCTCGCTATCCGTTTTCGGTTAGGGAAACATTGACAGATGGTCCGGGTATCGTTCGTGGTCCGTGTACCTTTCGGTCATTGGATTATGTCTTAAAATAGGAAAACAGATCAACAGAAAACGGTTCGTTTTTTGATAATTAACTTCCAATATTTCCGATTTCAAACGAATATTGACCAATCAGAAAACGGCTCGTTTTTCGTTCATCATTTTTGGTTTCATAACAAAAACAGACTTAATTCTCATCTTCTCTGTTAAAATAGGAAATGAAATAACGGTGAAAGAAAAACAAAAATATTTCTCCTTCTTTCTATTTCTGTTTCTCGTTATGTTCATACCAGGAAGTGCACGCCCCCTCATATAGAATATTCGTAGCATCCTCATAGAATATTAATAGCGTTCTTGTGCGTTCACAGCCTAGTTTGGCAGCGCTACAGTTCAGTGTATGAAGTTAAGGTGGAAGTGTTAATGTTCAATACTATTCAGATGTTTTATTGAAATCATATGCCTATATATGGGCTCAAATTACTGCCAAATGTATTGTGGGTAAATAAAGCATTGTGCACATCTGTAAATCACAATTCGCACGACAGTTTTGCATTTTGCAGTTGTATTTAAAGATCTGTGAATGCGTGATTCAAAGAATTGCAAGAATCAACAATTTGCGTATGTACACATTTTTCTTTTGCAAGTATTCAAAAAATATGTACACATACACTACTTAAGATACACACACAACTCCTTATTTACGCAGACAAATCAGCAAATACAAGGACACCTCGCGATCTACAGATACAACTCCTTTCACTTGAGAGTTGTATTTCCTGTGTTATGCATAAGTAATAAATGATCTGTACTTGTACAATATTTTTTTTTAACAAATCGCAGTCAACATAAAAAACACTACAACACGGATAAAAAACACTGGACACGGATACATATCACTATCTACGGATACACTGTCCACAAATCCATGGATTAATGGATACGAAGCTGTTTTTATGGGTTGCAAATCTGCTGTCGCCTGAAGATAGTGCAAAATGTCAGCTGACTACAATTGACCAATGGGTATTTAGGGGGAAGGTAGACGTTTAACACGTTTAGCAAAGATTTCCATGCCGCCAGTATGCAGGACGTCCTGGCTTGCACATTCGATTCAGGTAAGAGCTTTAGGTAAAGTTGCTTTGTAAAGTGAACATCATTACTGTTGTTGTATGTGTTACCTATGTAGATGTTTATTGTATGTAAACCAAATTAACATGAGGAGACATTGTTTGGACACGAGTGATGGCAAAAGGTTAGATAATGTAGTCCTAATGTAGCTACAGTACGTGTGTGTTGAGTTAGCAATTGTTTTTGCTAGATTACAGTACAGTAACCTCATGTTTGCAAAGTTAGTCTCATACCTAACCGTTAGTAATAACAAATGCTACCAGTAACGTATATCTTGTTAGTTAATCAAGGTAAACATTTGCAATCCTAGTTACCAATAAATAATGTAATTATTAAATTAAATTCATGCAGAACTTGCTTCAGATACTGATATAAACTAAATTGACTAATTTGCCTTGATTCTAGGTTAGCAAATTGCTTGAATACTGGCTAGATTACAGATTACTCTGTTTTCTATGTACACCGCTAGGAGATAGGCCAGGATAAGAACCGCGAATAACCGGTGCCCACTAACTGTTGATCATCTTGTAGCTGGTCTACAGACACCGGTGGGGGTGCAACAGGCAATAATGTCCAGCAGAGCAGGTAGCAATTACATAAATACTTGTGAGAATGATAAGCATGGCATACTGAAGTTTTGTCTATAGAAGTTCTCTGCATCCCATTGCTGGCTTGCCTCTCAAGTTAGCAATGTAGGTGCCTATTTGGGAGACCAGATGTGGCACAAATGCACTGAACATTGTGCTGTCTTTTGGATGGGATGTTATACGGGGATCCTGACTGGTCACTACAGATCCCATGGCACTGATAGTATGAGTATGGGTTTTAAACTATGTCATGGCAAAATATCAAATCTGGGCCTCATAACAACATTGGTATCTAATCATCCCCAGTCTCCAATTGGCTCATTCAAACCCTCCCCTCCTATTGTAACTATTCCCCCAGGTCATTGTTCTAAATAGGAATGCGTTCTCAGTCAACTTACCAGCTAAAATAACAGATTAAATAATCTACTTGACTAATGAAAAACCCTTCTGTTCATGTGTATTAATAATTCTATGTCTCTTTACTGTTCCTGTCCATCCCATCAGTGACCATATCTGTCTGTTTATTCAGAGCTCGGATGCTGCAGACTATCACAGAGGCTACCGGGCCTAAAAGGAGTTCATATCTTTGGGGTGGTGTAAACTATAGATGCATCTACGAAACATGATCTCTGCTCACATCCAGTCACAAAGGGTAACTGAGCTGTAGCCTTTCATTTAGTGTTGGGCTGGTAACCGAAATGTTGCCGTTTCAAATTCCCCAGATGAAAGTTCTTAGTATACCCTTGAGTAAGGCCTAAACTTTATTGCTTCTGTTGGTCTCTCTGGCTCAGAGCACCTGCTAACTGACCAAAATTTAAACATTTGTGGATGGAGAGTGATCGGAATATGTAGGCTATGACAGCTAGCTGCTTGAGGAAAATTTTGGTTAGAGCCCTGAACTACCCAATTTAAAATTCAAGGGCTAGACATTTTTACCTGCACATTTCTGATTGTTGATTTCTTTCTTTGGGAATGTTAGTGAGTGTTCCCCTCTAATTGGATCAGGTGTGCAAGCTTTTGAGTATGGAATAACTGGGGGTTCAAGAGGAGTTTTGACAACCACTGCAAAAATCCACATGCCATGTAATCTCCAGTCCAGAATCCAAACCACTAGAACATTTTATTTCATGCTGACTTTCTATTAGTCCTAGACACATGAGGGTGTAGAGGGAAACACACTTGAGGGAACAGAGGACCAGGCCACTTTCAGGGCATGTCCTCCTGAGTCAGTTTACTGCTTCCAGTACCTCTATAGTTCCAGCCAACTTTTTAATCTTATTTATGTTATGAGAAATGTTTTTCCAGTCTGGATGCTTCTTCTCCCATAGTTGGATACAGCTTTGACATACTGAATACAGACTCAGTAACTACCATGGGCCTTATGGTCTGTTTGTTTGACATGCATTTAATGTGTCTCCATATTTAATACAATTTTTTGAATTAACTTTTTGTTGGTCAGTCATTCTTCAATATTCATACTTAAATTATCTGTGAATAATAAATGTTAATGTAAGATATTTAAGCAAATAGGTTTGAAGGGGTGTAGTGTATGACCAATATATGACAACTAAGGTCTGTTCTTAGGCACAATGTGATGAAGAATGCCTGGATACAGTTTTTGACATTGTATATCAGCCAGACACCTGAAACTTCCTGTGTTATTACTAATATAAACCTGTTACTAACTTGTACCAGATCTTAGTGTCACGCCCTGATGTGTTTCACCTGTTGTCTTGTCTCCGCCCCTCACCAGGTGTTCTCGGTTCCCCATTAGCCCTGTGTATTAAACCCTGCTCCCTGTTCTGGCAGTTGCCAGATTGTCTTGTCTTGTACAGCCGTTTCCAGTGTTCCATGTTTTGTGTTACCTACTCTGCCTGTAGTTCTTTCCCCCGGTTTCGACCCCTGCCTGTTTTTTAGATTACGAGCCTGCCTGCCCCCCCCACTGTACCGTCGACCTTCTGACCACCCGATAACGAACCCTGCCTGTCTTCCACTATGAGCCTGTCTGCTTCTCTGTGCTGCCAACCATCTGATTATCGGTACCGACCCCTGCCTGGACTACCACTACGAGACTGCCTTGTCCCTATTGGTTTAATAAATATTTTGGATCGCTCTTCTCTGCCTCTGTGTCCGCATTTGGGTCCCCGCGTTCCTGCGGTTGTGTCACTTATAGCTAATCAACATTTAGTGTTTGAACAACCCAGTTTATAATTATATACAACTCAGCTGATATAGAGTAAACAACATTAAGATCTTAATTTAATCACTAATGTAAATAACAGTTCACACTAAGTACTAGTGTTTAATGATTTTATTTCAGACTGGGGAGTTTTAATTTTTCTACCACAGTCTGACAATGTTGGTGATGTTAGATTCTAAGGAAAAATCATGACCCCAAAATGAGTGTGTGCTATACAGGTCCAGGCATTCATGTGATTGTCATATATAAACAAACTGGACTAGAACATTAAACGTTTTACTGGTAGTTGAGGGTCAGGCTGGTCTTCAAGTTTCATCCGAAATTCTGTCAGGCTGTCCACCCAATCCATACCTGGCAAGTTGTGTTCACCTACTACTTGAAACATTTGTCAGCACTCATTTCAAATTGAACACTGATTTTGCTGTAGTTTCTGTAGTTTAGTATAATATATAGTTTAGTATAATCTACAGAAGTTCTCCTTTGTCATCTATAAATATTCATGCTGTACGGTTGTCTCAGTGGTCAATACAAATCAGAGCAAGAGGATTTATAACTGAAATACAGACCTTATGTTGGATGATATACTTATCCACTGGTGTTTTCTGTTCATCAAATTAATTTTATAGAACCCTTTTTGCATTGGCAGTGGTCACAAATCGCATATACACAAAAAGAATTGGGGCACAGTGACTGAAAAAAACTGTGGGAATGGAATCTAGGAAGAAACTGTGGAGCCAGATTTTGAGGGGCCCTCTTCTGGATATGCTGGGTGAAATTCATAAGAATATTTGACCTTTTTAGGCCAATATTTTTGCATGTTCCCGATAATTGGTGGGCCAGTAAATACAGGTGGGCTTAGTCTTAGGCAGAATGCAGATCAGCTGCACAACCAGGTGGACAAAGACAGGGGTGACCAGGTTGCCTACTGTATCATCATTGTACATCTGCAAAACAACCAGGTGGACTTTGTGCAGGGACAGCTAGGAGTTGTCATGCCAGGTACTCCTACAACATGGTCTAAGGACTTAGGTTCTCTTAAGATTCAACATGACACCACAGTAATTAGTTGGAGCATTGCTTCATTCCTAAAGGATACCTCAGAATTCAGACTGACCCTTGTCCCCTGGCATAAACTATTGCAGCATAAAAACTAAGGACTGAGATCGGGGAGGGGGTGTTGGAAACAATGTGGTATGCAGTATCCAAGTAATGTTATGGAATATTTGAATACACAATGCATGTTTGGTATTAGTAGAAGGATAAGTGGAATGCTTCCTTGAGGAGCTTTTTAAACTTGTTTTCATTGTCCATGATCAGGTGCAGTTCTGGGTCCAAACAACAAAGGAAGGTGAAGATAGAATTGATGACCACTCAGACTCATTTCTGACAACGAGGAAGAGTAAAGTTTCCATTTTTGCTTGTGTTATTGTATTTTGACAGTTGGATAATATTTCTTCTTGTTTGATCCATTTATAGTTAAAAAAAACTCAGGATTTTTCGCAATTTCTCACCATTAGAAGAACCCAATGAAGAGTAAGGCATTAATATTGGCTTATGTTCTTATATTTTAATTATTTGTAAAAATGGCCAGTTTGATAATATCTCTTGAGATCAGTTGATAGTTGGATTTCAATTTCAGTGATTCGAGAAGGATATAACTCTATTAGTGGAAAAAGTAATTGTTTAGCCTGGTTATTGCCATTGAGGAAACCTGCAATTTAATTGTAGTGAACTAGGTGGGATTTCCTATTTTATCCTTCCTGCTTGTTTTGAAGTCCCACACAGTTCTGATTTTAATTTCTGTACCGTTGACCAACTTGGGAGAGTGTGAGGTGAGTGATCAATAAAATGATTTTTGAATTACATACATTTTCTTGATTGTTTGTAAATGTTATATTATTTTTACTACATTTCATATGGGGCTCTTCTATATTATGTCCTGTACTTTGTTAGGAGAAACTACCTGGACTGATGATCTAAAAGCATTGAAATAATTATCTGGAAAGGGATTGATAGAATAAATTTATACATAATACCTCACATGCTCACTGTAAAACTAAAGTCTGTTTAGAGCCCTGCTGAATTGTGTTGTGCACCTTTAAGAGAGCATGGGACAGTTGGAGTGGATAAACACAAAGTTTGAGAGAAGTGTCATGTGAGATATGTTGACTGGACAGAAATTAACTTAACTGTACCTATTCTAGGTGTAGGTATGAATATACTAATTTTAAGTGCAAAGAATTGTTATGGCATATTAAAATACCTAGTACAAAATATTGTTTCACAAATTACAAATGGGTTACTTTAAATAAATTGCATTTCAGGTTGTATTTATGTAAGATCATTATCTAACTGGTTCCAAATGTAAGTTACCTTGTCAGTACGCCATGACAATGCAATATTGTTTGCTGGGAAATGACTACATGAGCAAAATATCTAATAGGGTTGACTGTGTGGTTTGTGCTTTAAAAAGAGCAGGAGATTATATTGGCATGTACTTGAAAAATCAGCAGGAACATTGTGGAATGTAGGAATATAAGGCAGAAAACAAACCTGAGTTAACTCAGTCTTATTTTAAAAATAGAACCACCATGTTAATGGGATATGGTTGATGCTGCAGAGGACCAGGAGTAGAAGGTAACAGGTAGGCTAGCTACAGTAGCTGTACCTAGATCAAATTGATTTTGCAAGGGCAAAAATAAACATTGCATAACCAAATACTGCAAACCTGCCAATGGTCAGCAAATGACGAATAGGTAACCTTAATTACATAACGTTGTCACGACGTACAGGTAATTTAATTAAGTTGTCGCAACCAAAATAGGAACTTCACCTTTCCGGTTGCTGCAACGTCAGATAGTTACGTAACCGGTACGAAAACGGACCGACTCGCTACGTCGTGACAACGTAATATTGTTTGCTGGGATAATATTTTTCCAATTCTTTCACAACACTCCTAACCACTAAGCAAGCCTTGTAAAATAAACCTATTTGATCGCATATCTCCATTTAAATCGTTGTAAATAGGCTACTTGAACTTTGAAAAACTGCCAATAGAATCAATGTTGTAAGTTCAGTAGGACCTCCAACAGGACATGCGGAAAAGAGATGAAAGCCCAAATACGTCTAGAACCAAAAGCAAAGCGTAGCAAATGTTAGTTATATGATTGTTATTATTATTATCTATCATCATTATCATGATCTTTTGTTCTTGTAATATAAATTCGGATAGAGTCAGTATTTCACATATCACACCAATCCGAGATTCGTGGCCATCATGCTTCATGCGACTCGGGATCCGAAGGTCAATTACAGATTTGTATAAAAGCCTGTTAGATTTGAGTTAATAATCCAGCGAAACTTAATAAAATTTAAAATAAATTATTGATCTGACTGTATTTTATTTTGGAGACTCTGGAGAACAGGTGTTTACGTTCGCGAGTCATGCCGAAGTGTTTCCATTGTAACCAAATGTAAACCGAAAGTTACAGTTATACGTTTTCAGTTGGCTGCAAGATTCCCTTGCATGGATATGTGTGCGGTTTAGTTTGAGAATATTCCTGGCATTACTGTAATATATAGCTACTTGAAATTTGGATTTAGAGGTGTTGTTTGTTAGCTACCTATTGTTAGCTTTCTCCATTACCATTTGCCTTATGTGATTGCTAGTATGTGATTCCTGAGAAGAATTTTGCAATTTCATTCAAGTAATGATATTATGTTATTATTATTTTATACTGCATTGCTATAGAGATTTCAGGCATTTCTGATTGGACAAAAACAATACTACCTTAGAACTTCACCCTCCCAACTTCATACTATTTATCTACTATGTATTAATTGATCTATTAGTAGTTATAATTAATTTATTAATGCCAAAATATGGTAATATTTCTCCATTTATATTTCTTTATGTAAGATTATTAACCGGTTGCTTTGAATCCTGAATGCTGTTTGGCTGATAACCTTGGTATATGAGACCGTTGTGTTGATTCATATTAGTAAAAAAGAATCTCGGTGATTTGTGGAATTTTGCCAGTATACCACAGCTAAGCGCTGTATCCAGGCTTTTCAGACTGATAGAGCTCAAATCTGGTTGAGATGGTTGGTTAGTCTTCCACAGACTGGTTCATGTGGTACCCAATTATTTCCCCACCTGATATACTTACAGACTTGATTTAATCAATGCAACTTGGCGTTCACTAATTTTTGCACCTGCACTAATTCCTTTTTTATTTTATTTTTGTACTACATGCATGATTTCCTGTAAACCAAAATATGGAATAACTGTAAACTTTATGTCAGAATAAAATGACTGGTTCTGATTAGAGATAAATATATATATGGTGAACACTTAAAAAATATGTAATTGTACACAAGGGGTTAACATACTTTGAAGCAAAACTGTATGTCCAATGAATCAACTGGACTTGATCATAGTGATCATGCTGTCAAAATGTTATGCTCATAGTGAAAATGCTGTTCGATGGTGATTAAAGCTGACCCACCAAATTGCAAAATTATCACATTGACCTTATACGATTTTTGGAAGTGCATTTAATTCTGTTTCGCTATGTACTGTTTAAATTTGAAAACTCTTTGATGTTCCATTGCCTGTGGTGAAATACACCAGAATTCTTTCTGTTACTATAGGATGTATAAGAGGTTTGACATAGGATTGTTTCTGAACTATTAGGATGTATAAGAGGTTTGACATAGGATTGTTTCTGAACTATCATCACCCTTTATGAATGAATGTATAATCAGTAGGCACGGAGTGGAAAGTGCAAATAGCAATCAACATTATGGGGATCATTATGGTAATAGCAATCAATGTATCAGCGATATATAACATGATTAATAATCAAAATGTATAGGGCCCTAATGGCTCTATTATTTTTAAACGAATCCCTGCAGCCTGCACCACCAATATTTAACAGAGAAAGGATCTTGAAAGGTTGGGAAACAATGGTGGCGGATGGGGAGTAAGATCCACCCAAGGATTAGCATAAGGGGGTGGCCAGGAAGATTGTGCAAGATAACACTGTATAAATATGTGTATCCCGGGTTGGCCAGACAGTTGTTCCTGCAGGTCAACTCGGCTTTTATGATTACTCATTAA
>JACXGI010013676.1:0-20631 GCA_016801175.1 Esox masquinongy | reverse complement strand
GGCTGACCCCCCACCCCTTCAACCTCTGCAGCAATGCTGGCAGCACTCATACGTCTATTTCCCAAAGACAACCTCTGGATATGACGCTGAGCACGTGCACTCAACTTCTTTGGTCAACCATGGCGAGGCCTGTTCTGAGTGGAACCTGTCCTGTTAAACCGCTGTATGGTCTTGGCCACCGTGCTGCAGCTCAGTTTCAAGGTCTTGGCAATCTTCTTATAGCCTAGGCCATCTTTATGTAGAGCAACAATTCTTTTTTTCAGATCCTCAGAGAGTTCTTTGCCATGAGGTGCCATGTTGAACTTCCAGTGACCAGTATGAGGGACTGTGAGAGCGATAACACCAAATTTAACACACCTGCTCCCCATTCACACCTGAGACCTTGTAACACTAACAAGTCACATGACACCGGGGAGGGTAAATGGCTAATTGGGCCCAATTTGCATATTTTCACTTAGGGGTGTACTCACTTTTGTTGCCAGCGGTTTAGACATTAATGGCTGTGTGTGGAGTTATTTTGAGGGGACAGCAAATTTACACTGTTTTACAAGCTGTACACTCACTACTTTACACTGTAGCAAAGTGTCATTTCCTCAGTGTTGTCACATGAAAAGATATAATGAAAAATTTGCAGAAATGTGAGGGGTGTACTCACTTTTGTGAGATAATGTATATCAGGCAACTATCATCGCAGATCATCTGACAGCATAGATGGTCACCAATGATGTGGCACACTTTGCTTGGCAGAGCATTCATTTTTAATTGCTCAGCTTGACTAAGAAGAGTTGATGCAGTGGTGTCTTTCAAAATGTAAATTTCAGTTCAGAATTATCTCAACATTGCTCACATTCCAGAATAATATATTTAACTTTGGGTCTGAGGTTTGTGTGAGGTTTCAAATCTGGTTTTGCACAGGCCTTCTGCAGCTACATGTTAGTGCTATGACATAGGAAAGGAAATAACTGATTTTTTTCTGATTGATTTGTGCTGATAAGGTAAAGTGAAACATTATCTCTGTACAGTACAGTTACTACTTTGTGTGAGGCAGACATTGAAATTGACATTCTGTGAACAACTGCCAGGGTAACAGGATTTAAATCCAAAGAAGTGTTGGCATCAAAACTCATTTGATCTATTTGTACCGATGTGCACATTTCATCCAAATCCAATTGCTACTATTCTGCCTGAATGATTGTGGACAGATGCCCCCAGTAGATGCCAGTAGTTTATATAGGACGGCTTCTGTCACTTTTGGATGATTGATTGACAGTAGGCGGGACTTCTGGGCGGGACTTCTGGTATGGTAGATGGGACTTCCTGTGTGGCATATGCAGGGGTGGGACTTCCTGTGTGACGTATGTTCCGGGGTGGTACTTCCTGTGTGACGTATGTTAGGGGCTGTAACTTCCTGTATGATGTATGCATGTCCGGGGGTGAAATATGGTATGGGGTGTGCGTGGTATGTAATTCATGGTGGCTTTGATGTTTAATACAGTAGTCTGATGTTTTGCTCCACAACCACCAACATTGTCAAAACATTGCAGAAACCCCAGGCACACGAACGCACGTTTGCAATCGTGAACACCTGCAAACAAATACGTTTTACCCGTGCGAACGTAACATGATTATTAGGGCCACCAGCAATTGATTTTCAAATTGCAAATTATAGAAATAAACTGTGATTATACACCTGCACTCTTAGTTTAAAGTCAATGTCGTCAGCAGCCAATGATAACCAATAGATGCAATATTCTGAGATGCAAAGCAAGCAGAATCACATGGCCTACATGTATGGATGGAGTTGAGGTGGTTGCGTCAAATGCATATCATATAATCAAATAGTTGCCTAATTTTCAAAAGCATTTCCTGTCTGAGTTTTTCAGTGCAACTCTTGTCGGTTGTGTTGTTCGGTGCATTTGACAAATAAACCTTGAAACTTGAACTATATAATATATAACACTTCAACTAATATATTTTTTACCAATTAAACTAACGCTTCATCAGTCATTAAACTGCTTATGCGTGTCCATGTTTTCGCGCATGATGATCACACACAACTGAGGCGCTCAATTGTTATTTTGGTTCAAATAACGATGTTTTTAAAACATTAAATAAAAAAACCATGCATGCAGCCTGTCATAATTACTTCGAGCACCTATTCTTTTTCAACTGAAGTAATCCAAAAATAATCATTTTTTTTCAAAAGTATCTGTAATCCGATTACAATATTTTAGTTGGTAACGTAACGGATTACAGTTACTCTTTTTTGTAATCCGTTACATGTAACACATTACTTGTAATCCGTTACTCCCCAACTCTGGCGGTTACTAAATCACAGAATCGCAAAATCCTTTTAAATTTCCCAGTTCAAAATGTAACCTAAACATTTGAAAACTAGAATCGAAATTGGTACACACCTATATCTGCATGTCAGTGTATTTCCTAAGCCCATATAGCGTCATCCCCTCTTGAAAAGTAATCATCCCCTCTTGAAAGTCATTAGGCCCTGACCAACTGTTGTTAGGCTGGACAACAGAACGCATAAAAATTCACCCAAGCCTCTAAAACAGCCAAAGAACCCTGGCTGAGCTGGAACACTAGCGCGAGCCCATAGCAAATAAATTGAATCGAACATTTGTTGAGCCTCTTCTGACCTGAATGAAGCTTAAAATTCAATTTGCACTAAATGGCACCAAAACAGGTGTCCTCTTTTATTTTATTACAGTAAGTTTATTTTGTGACGAAACTGAAAAATAACAGCTGATATAGGAAGTAAACATCTGGTCCTTTATGGTATTAATTGCGCTTAAACTTGCGTTATGTTGAAGTATTTAAAAAAAATGCAATTTCAGACTATTTTTAGTATAGCGTTTGATGACATTAAAGCCCGCTGGACTGTCATATCTTATGAAAAAGCTGAGATTCTCCTGATTATCCTGAAATTATGTCCCACTTGAAAAAATGCCAAGATGTACATTTTAGGATATTTGCCTTTGAAGACCGACATGCCCCTCCATAGGAAATCAATGGGCGGAGCTCAGAGTTCCAAAGAGGAAAACATTTTCTTGGCTAGTGTGTGATGATATGAAAGCCCGCTGGACTGTCATATCTTATTTAAAAGGGGAGGTCCTGCTGATTAGAATGGTGCCCAACTTTTAAAACATCTGAAAATATACATCTGATGTAGACAGCGCCGTCCGCATGTATAGCATTTTTCCATAGGGAAACATAGCCAGGTTCAGTGATCGGAAAGTTGTGTATTTCTGAAATGGTGAAGGCAAATGTTAGATGTTATAAGACAATTCTGATTAGCAGTTTAGTAAGGATGTCCGTAAACTCAGTGACATTGTAGAAACGTTTTCCAAATGAAGGTACTATATACTTCCAAGAGATGGCAGCATAAGGACGACGAATGAAAATCCTCAGATTTTTTTCCTACCCGATTAGAGAAAAACCTGCGCACATGAGGATCAATTGGTGAGGTAATTTTCATAACGTGTCTTGTAATCTGTTGGTGTATTACAAATAAAGACCCTTGTGAGGCTAGGTTGCTGCGAAAAGGGAGCATAGTAAGAACATTGCTGCATTTTCGCTCACTTCCACATAACCACCTCACTCCCACACTCAAATACTCCCGCTGGCGTGCTTTTTCTGTACCTTTCAATATTAGTCTACTTATGAGTTTTTCAGAGAAGAATGTGTCCCGCCACCCTTATCCCGTCCCCCTGTTTACAATTTTTCCCGCGGTTGTGAGGAAAGTCTATGCAAAACACAATATGGAGAGGTTTTAACTAGCCTTAAGCAGCCAACGGTACTAGTAGTAGCTGATTTGCCAATTTCTCATGCCAAAATCTTCGCCGTTAACAAGCAGCCCTGCAGAGTTATTAATTTAAATACAGCACTTTTCTCTAGATAAGACGTTTCAGAATGTCACTATTCTTGCTAATATTGCACCCTAATCCCCTCCCTAAAAGCAAGTACATACAATTGCTAATAAATCTTAATGTTAAATGCCATTAAATGTCGTATCGCAGTGCAGCCGATTGCCATTATTATCGTATTGCTGTGTAGCCTACTAAACTCACTTGCTCCTCTCACTCGCCATTGGTGGGTATTACACTTTATCTGTCTGCTGGCCAGTGCTGGGCTCATAATCCTAAGGTAGCAACTGCTTCAGATCTAAAAATGAGTGCCAGCAGCTAAGCAATGACTGACCATACGTTTTTTTTTTAGTACATTAATGTGCGCACCATATGCTCAATCTTAAACCTACTAACAAACATGACAACGTAAATTACCTGTTATCCATTAAGCAAAGAAAAAAAATTGTATTGGTTAACTTAAATGTTACGATGAAGGCTTAAAATTCACGTAATTAGACAAATAATACCAGGATAGGATTTAATAAGGTTTTTCTTTTCCTGAAGGAAATGTTTTGAGGCAAAGTAAAAGTGCATTGAAAGCTCATTCACTCTATGGGACAGTATGGCATTGTGACGTAGAACAACTGGCAAGAATTAGAATGTTTGGAACGCATTCTGAAGTAGAGTTGGTGCCACAGCACTCAATAGAATTGATGGGAAGAGCCAGGTGAAAAAAAAATTAGGCCTGTTTTCTGGCGATTTATTTTAAACTACAGCAAGCAGTTTGAATGTAAGGTAGTATTATGAAACTGGCCCTCATGACAAACACAACAATATAAGTTTCATCCGAAAAAAGTAGTTAACTTTTTTGTCTGTCCAGCCTACTGTTGTACATCTAAATGGCAGCTACATTTATCCACTACCTTGCTGGTTAAAACAAACTATTAGCTGGTTACAATCCTAACCTGCTTACCTGTCGAGTAGATACAGGTCCGTAAGCAGAACAAACGTGTTGGACGGGCATTTGATTTCCAAAGTGGGGCACGTTTATCCTACTTACCAATAATGATTAGTAACTTCAGCACGACAGATGCAAAGCTAATGAATCTAGCATGTATGGCTGCCTAATCCTATGGGCTATTAGGCTATTGTAATTCGACGTAACTGTCCCATATTCACAGTGACAGTGGAATAAAGCGATTTAACAAGAGGCTTACAACACTAGTAATTACAGAAACATGAATACATGGCAAATGAAACCATCAAGGATGTACAGTACCATTATGCAATACCACAGGATGCAGCAACACAAATAGACATCGCAACGCCCAAATCAATCAATGACATTACAGGAACCAAAGAACTAGAATGTACTTACAACAACAATGTTCCTTCGACGCTGTAAGCCAGGTGTACTTTTCGTAGTTGATCGATTGAAAGTGCCACACAAATCCTTTCCCTGACTGGGACAGGGCTGCAAGGTGGGGTGTTGGTTCCTCGCAATTTCCATGTTTTCTCGATAAAGGCGTTGCCAGTAAATACGCCACCAAATCCATTTCTTCTCCTCCGTTGTGCGTTAAGAAACAACAGGGCTCAGTACAAATCTAAACAAAAAATCTAACAGAAAGCACTGCATCTACTACATCCTTACCCAGAACGGTTGCTAGTTGGGTGTTTGGTCGACCCCTACTCACCATTTCCATGTTTTCTCGAAAAAGGCTTTGCCAGTAAATCCGCCAACAAATCAATTTCTTCTCCTCCATAATGCATTAAAAAACAACAGGGCTCAGTACAAATCTAAACAAAAAATCTAACGCAAAGCATTACATCTAAAAATCGAAACCTCACTAAAGGAAGTTAAAATAAATCTTAGATGTTCCTATATTACGTCCGAACTAGTTGTATCTCAGTTATATAGCCGGCTCTCTGATTACACCACCTGAAAATGCGCACGTAGGCAAGCTAAAAGGCTGCTACGTTCCAAGGAATAGGCTCATTATGGCAAACTCGAAATCTGATTGGTTGAATAATATGACAATCAACAACCTCCTCCCCATTTGCTTGAACAGAAGATGGGATTCACTCGAAATTCTATAGGCCTCGGGATAGATTTTTACCCGGAGACAGCACATGTGGAAAATCTGATTGGATAAAAGCTCTGACTTATCTGAGCTGCACTGGAAACAGCACAACCGAGGGAGAGAAAAGCAATGAAATGGGAACGAACTTTGTAAAATACATCTAGCGTTTATGAAAATATATATTAAATTATAAAAATATAATTTTCTGATTCTGACATCACTAGGCCAGTAAAAAAGGCCTCTGTTCAGCAGCAGTTTCAAAAAATATCTTCTTGTATACCAAATAATATCAAGTCGCCAATGTTTTGTAATTATTAGCGACATCAAATGTTAACAAGCCTATCATTAATTGCCATTTCTGAAATTTCCGACGTAGTTAAAAAAACAACCCCATTCCCAATTATCGTCTACCTTACTATTTTGTTCAATTGCATTATATTTCGTTTTTATTGATGTTGCAAATGACAGACTAGAGAGTTTTACCTACCTTACTTGCCTTCCGGTAAAGAAAAAAGACTGATCAACTTAACATTACATGATGTCTGGTCTGTCGCACATGTGGTATTTCACGATTTGCAACTTGTCTGCTAAAGTCAGATGCAGGTGACAAGATGAGTGACTCAGAGACAGGAAGGTAATCAAGATTTGAACTTCCGGTCAGATTGGTGAATCGTCTTGTTCAACCATCTTTGATCGCTGAGACATTTGGTCCCAGAATTCAGTGGAATGAAAACAAAAATGGCTGCGCACGTAAACAATAATTAGCCAAACAAGCTCAACATAACCTTCATAAAGGAGTTTTTCACTGTTTGTATTTGTCCATTACTAAATATGCAAGAATCGGAATTCATTTTTCACCATCTTTAGTGAAATAGTGAATAATCACGTAAATAAAGGCATTATTAACACATAAACCATTGTCTGCTGGTTAGCATATGTTTTATTGATTGGACAAGTGGAGTGATCCTCAGGAAAATAACACATCTTAGAAGGTTTCTCAATAAATATTCAGTATACTCTTTAACAGTACTACTGCCCTAAATAGTTTCAAAATATAATTTTAACCAGTTGAAATCAGAATACTGCTCCATATCTAATAAGCAACATGGTGTTTATGGGCTGCTGTGGGGACAATTTATGTTTTCATAATATACAATTCTGGAATTGTCAGTGCATACTGAAATAATATGCATTAAGAAATCACACTGAGGGGCCTTCAGTGATATTTTAAAATGTACTTGTGAAAAGGTTTAAATCTGTCATTTGATGCTATAGAAGTAGTTTGAAGCATTTTTCACAAATTCAGAATTGTCAAAAAAAAACATTACACCCGACTTAATGGGTCCCAATTGCAAATATGTTCCTTTGGAGGAGATGGACTTATATACCTCTTTTCAAGACTTTATTTTAAACATGGTGAGCGTGGTGAGCTTGCAAATGTGAGAAACCTCAATAGTGCCACCGTGAGGTTGATAAACAAGTCTTTGAAGTCATTATTGTCATGTCATCTTTGTTAACATATGCACCAAGTAGAATTTTTGTACCATTATCCTTGTAGGAGATGTGTCTACATATGTACAAAACCACACTCCTGCACATGTTCATCTGTCAATGGCGGGCATTTTTTTTGACATACTGGCCTGGCTGATATAACTTTTAAGGACCGTGGTCCCTAGATGCCAAATATCAAAGTAAGCAAAGATTGGACATTTGGTGGCAGAGGAGATAATTTTTAAGTGTTTTCCAAAAATTCCAAAATGGTGGAAAATCCATCATGGCGGACTTTATGGGTCCCAATGGCAAAAATGTTCATCATGAGGAGATACAACCATGTACCAATTTTCAAGGCTCTAGGTCACAAGGGTTGGGCGTGGTGAGCTTGCAAAATGTGCAACTTTGGAGACTTGTGACAGCAACACCATGAGGCCGACATGCATGCCACTGCACCTGAAGTTGTGGCCCTTGGCCCTTTACTGCCATAAAAATGTGGGCACCTTTAAGCCATTTTATCTCACAGGAATTTGCAAAAAACACCCTTTTTTCCAGAATAATAATGATAATAAATAAAGCTGCAAGCAGCATTTAGCGGGTTTCAGCATTAAGCTATTAGTAGCCAGATTGCAGTTTTTCCAATAGGACACAAATACAACCCATGTCCATAGCTGTAAACAATATTACATTTTTCCTTTTCACTAGTATCCCCATGTGGCCAAATGGAAACATCTTTCATATAAACTAAACTCACAACCCTGATCATGTGTACCAAATGTAATCACACTTAACATCGGTCATTTGATTCAATAGAAGTAGCTTTTGAAGCATTTTTCACAAATTCAAAATTGCCGAAAAAACATTACGCCCGACTTAATGGGTCCCAATTGCAAATATGTTCCTTATGAGAAGATGGACTTATCTACCTCTTTTCAAAGCTGTATCTCAAATGGGGTGAGCATGGTGACCTTGCTAATGTGAAAAACCTCAATTGCGCCACCATGTGGTTGATAAAAAAATCCTTGCAGTCATTTTTTCCATATGGTCCTTGTCAACATACCTACCAAGTAGAATTATTATACCATTATCTTTGTAGGAGATGTCTATATATGTGCAAAACCACACCCCTGGACATGTTCATTGGTCAATAGCATCCATGTTTTTTGACATAATGATCTGGCTGATATAACATTTGAAGACCATGGTCCCTAGATGCCAAATATCAAAGTACGTGAAGATCGGACATTTGGTGCCAGAGGAGGTAATTTTTAAGTGTTTTTCAAAAAATCCAAAATGGCGGAAAACCCATCATGGCGGACTTTATGGGTCCCAATGGCAAAAATGTTCATCATGAGGAGATACACCTATGTACCAATTTTCAAGACTCTAGGTCACAAGGGGTGGGTGTGGTGAGCTTGCAAAAAGTGCAACTTTGGAGGCTTGTGACAGTGCCACCATGAGGCCGACATGCATGCCACCGCACCAGAAGATGCGGCCCTTGGTCCTTTACTACCATAAAAATATGGGCACCTTTAAGCCATTTTATCTCACGGGAATTTCCAAAAAACACCCTTTTTTGATGGAATAATAATAATAATAATTAAAGCTGCAAGCAGCATTTAGCGGGTTTCAGCATTGAAGCTACTACTAGCCAGAATGCACATTTTTGCAAGAAATATGACATCTATGTTTTTTCCTTTCCTATCGTGCCACCATGTGACCAACTTGAAATATCATTCACACAAAGTAAAATCATAACCCTGATTATGTGTAGCAAATGTAATCTCACTGAGTGAAAAAGAACAAACAGATAAGTCTTTTATGCTGCCACTGTTTGGCCAAACTGAATGTACTTGCATGTTACATTGCAATTGTTTTCAGGACATTTACCACAATTGGTATTATAATAAAATTTTCTGCATCAGATAAATATGGATACTTCAAATGTCTGACACTATCAGAGCAGTACAACCCTTTAAGCACCAAACAATGTAACTAGGAAGTTGTTTGAATTTTTCTGATTATAATAAATGTACCCTAATTGCATGGTAAATATAACTGAATGGAAGTTTGTCGGTCTTCCCCAGCGCAGAGCATATTAATGACTTCAACTTTTGCTTGTAACTTTCAAGATTTTAGTTTATTTGGGAAATACCCACCCTATTCTTATTATTAAAATATGTTGACTTTGGTAGGGCATGGGCATAAAGCCTATGTGCCCATGTGTTGTTGTAAAATTACAAATCAGATTTTAATTTAACTGCCGTATCTACAATTAAAAAGGTGCAATTGATAAGAAGTGGAATTGTGTTACTTAACTACTGAGAATGGATTACCTACTGAGGCTTGAACACATAACACCCTCTCTACCAAAAGCAATTTTTTAATAGCTGAAGCATTGGTTATAATGTTCAGAATGATTTAAAGAGAACTAACCCTAGCTTATACTGAGGCTCTTCTAGCAATTATTTTTGACGGAATAATCATGGCAACATTGCATTCCACTAAACATTTGCTTACATTAACAAGTCATTGTGCAACTTGAACACAGAGAATTAACTTATCTACATGAGCATAGATTAGATACCGAGGCTTGAAAGCATGACACCATCTCAAAATGGTCAAATTATTATTAGCTAAAGCGTATGTTACAATGTTCATGTCACCAAAATGAATTTAGATGGACTAACGTTAGCTTAAACTGAGGTTAGATAAATATATTTTCGTTAGCTAACGTTACTAGCTAGCTAACATCAATAGCATTTATCGCTAACGTTAGCCATTTTTTTACTCTGCTAGGGATTTTTTTTTTAAATGAAATAATCATGGCAATGTTGCATTCCACTAAATATTTGCCTATAGTAGCAAGTCATTGTAGAAATGAAAACAGTGGATTAATTAGCTACTGAGCATAGATTAGTTACTGAGGCTGGAAAACATAACACCATATCTAAAAGGCAAATTATTAATAGCTAAACTGTCTGTTATGATGTTCATGTCATCAGAATCATTTTAGATGGAGTAACTAGCCAGATTCCTAATGAAAGCCACTAGCTGCTAACTAATGAGGCAATATGAATTCCATGTACAGTATAGTGTGTTGCATTGGGGGTTAAAGAGGGACAACAATAAATTGTTTTGCTGGATGTAGCACAGTGCCCCCTAACCCTAAACCAGTGCTAACTGCTGAAGCCCTAATGAACCGAAACAAACACAATAGGGTTTCACCAGTGAACTGCAGAAACCCTAATAATAATAATAATGAAACGGAACAAACACAAAATGGTTTCACCAGTGAACTGCTGAAACCCTAATTATTTTCAGAAGACAGTAGACATCCATGCCTGCAGCATCCTGTGGCTGTCATCACCCCGTTTCGACAGCCTGTAGCTGGTAGGGATATTTACCTAAATCCAAGGTTGCCAACACATACAAACACACAGTGGGCTCCAAAAGTCTGAGTTCACTTCCAAATACTCTTTGTTTTCAATGCTGATCAAAGACTTAGCCGTGTTTCCACCGCAGGAACTATACCCAGGAACTAGGAACTTTCCCAGGAACTCGCTGCGTTTCCATCGCAGGAACCAGGGTCTAGAACCAGGAACCAGGAACTGCATTTTATCCCCAAAACAGTCCCTGCTCGGGAGGTAGGACTCTCCCAGAGTACCAGAACTTTTGGGGTGGGGCTTGCGTTGCCTGCGGTGCTGAACATTTCTGATTGGTCGCGTAGTATCAGAGTTTACTCGCAAAAGTTTTCAACCGCCATTTTTAAATGTCTGCAACCATCCTCAGCGTAATAAAGGAGTTAATTATGCTTGCAAACAAAATAACTTTTTTATGGAGAAGAAATCGAACGACAGATGGACCGATGACAAAGTCCAGGCCTTATTGTGTTTATGCTGAGGACCAAATACAGCGGGAATTGGAAATGGCAATCCGTAATAATAACGTGTTCGCGAAAATACCCTGCAAGTTCAATGAGCTGAACATTTTTCACACCGGGAAACAGTGCCGGGAGAAGGTTAAAAAATGAAAACAAGATTACAAGAAGATCGAGGATCACAATAACAGAAGCGACTCTGACCGGCGGAGCAAGTGGTTTGATCGTCTAGATGCCTTCTCTGGCGCTGTGGCAACGAATGACTCGGCTGCTGCGTTATTGGAAGCCATGGTGGAAGACACAGAAACTGGATAACCAGTCGGTTTAAGGTAAATCTCATAATGTTTCGCATGATGCATGTTAAATGCTATAATGTTATGTTTTGGAAAAGTCATGATATTTGATTTCTATACTAGTCATGTTATTGTTAGCCATGCTATTGTTCATCTAGACAAAAACTTTAGCTAACGTTAGCTACAGTTACATCTTGTTAGCCTAGCTAACGTCCCCCTATTATCGGCCACCCCCTATTTTTTATAGTGTTGTATGGAGGTAAATACTTTAAAAATGTAATGTATGGAAATTTAAGTTGCAAATCGTGAAATTCGACTTGCGCGACAGACCAGACATCATCGTGTAGGCTTTATCAGTGATCTGTATTTTTAGCTGAAACTTTCTAGTAAACACGTTAGTAAAACTGTGATCAGGCATTTGTAGCACAAATAAAGAGGAAATAAAACGTTATTGAACAAAATAGTAAGGCAGCCGATAATAGAGGACGGTGGCCAATAATAGGGGTCGTATTTTTTAGCCACGTCACTAACCAACTAGCTGAATATAGTCATATTTCCACTGGAATTTAAGAAATGATAATTAATGACATGCTAGTTAACATTTGTATGTCTCTAATAATCACTAAACATTGACAACTTGATCAAATGTTTACTCGGTACAAGTTATTTTTCAAAACTGCTGTTGGCTATGCAGACTGTGCTTGTGTATTATTAATTTATAGTAGTGTGTTTATTTTTCTTCTTAGGAAAGAGGAAAAGAGACACAGACATCCTTGACGCGCTGAGGGATATGGACGACGCTAATCGGGCCGTCGTGCAGCGAGGACAGGAGCAGCAGGACCAGTATATGCAGCTGCTATACTGAGGAAATAGTCAGGCTGAGGAGAGCCGCGTGAAGAGCGATAAGCAGTCGAACGTTGGCATTCCTCGAGTCTCAGGCAGAAGAAACCGTGTTATGTACATTAACCATGTACAGTTACAGTGTATATAAAAAGTCTACACACCCCTGTTACAATGCCAGGTTTTTGTGATGTAAAAGAATGAGACAAAGATAAATCACGTCAGAATTTTTTCCACTCGTCTTTTCATCAAGTTTGGAGGGACGTCCAGTTCTTGGTAATGTCTCTGTTGTGACATATTTTCTCCACTTGATGATGACTGTCTTCATTGTGTTCCATGGTATATCCAATGCTTTGGAAATTCTTTTGTACCCTTCTCCTGACTGATATCTTTCAACAATGAGATCCCTCTGATGCTTTGGAAGCTCTCTGCGGACCAAGAAAATGTCAGGAAAGTCCTACTAGAATAGCTGAACTTTATTTGTGATTAATCAGAGTCACTTTAAATAATGGCAGGTGTGTAATGACTTCTATTTAACATGAGTTTGAATGTGATTGGTTAATTCTGAACACAGCCACATCCCCAGTTATAAGAGGGTGTGCACACTTATGCAACCAGGTTATTGTAAGGTTTTTATTTTTCATTTTTCCCCCTCGAAGATTTCAGTTTGTTTTTCAATTGAAATGTTCACATTATAGGTCACATTAAAAGTGGAAAAATTTCTGACATGATTTATCTTTGTCTCATTCTTTTACATCACAAAAACCTGGCATTTTAACAGGGGTGTGTAGACTTTTTATATCCACTGTATTGCTTAAAATTGTGTTGCTATGATTACTGCGGTTGCAATATCTCAAGTTTGATCAGGGATATTTTCATAATTTTTTCTAATTCTTGTAGGTGAAAAGTAGACGTACATATACATAAAGCCGTGTTTGTGTATCTGGTTCAAAAAGTACTTTCTAATGGAGCTGTTTTTGAAAAGTTGGAAAAAATCCTGTTGTCATGGTTACTCAGGTTGAAGTAGCACGAGTTTGGTAAGAGATATTTTCAAAATTCTTTTTGATATAAATAGCTGAGAATTATATCTACATTTGAGTTCCTCCATGTTAGTGGGTCGGATTCAGAAAGTACTTTCTATAGGAGCTGTTTTTGAAAAGTTGCAAAAAATCCTGTTGCTATGGTTACTCCGGTTGAAGTAGCTTGAGTTTGTTTACATATATTTTCGTATTTGTTTCTGATTTAAATAACTGACAAGCCATGGAATATACAAAATAATTGTACTTTTTCTCTGCCTTGCTGGGAAAGTGGGTTAAACTGCTGCTGTTTGGGAAATATTGCTAAAAATCAGGTTGCTATGGTTACTTCGGTTGCGATATCTCGAGTTTGGTAAGAGATATTTGCAAAATTCTTTTTGATTTTAGTAGTTGAGATGTCTATGAGTATATAAGTTTCTCCATGTTGGTGTGTCTTACTCAGAAAGTACTTTACATTGGAACTGTTTTTGAAAAGTTTGAAAAAAAATCCTGTTGCTATGGTTACTCCGGTTGCAGTATCTCAAGTTCGGTAAGAGATATTTGCGTAATCTTTTCTGATTTAAATAGCTGAGAAGTAGAGGAATATATGAAACACTCTAACTTTTTGTCTATCTTGTTGGTAAAGTGGGTTAAACGGCAGCTGTTTGGGAAATATTGCAAAAAAATGTATTGCTATGGTTACTGCGGTTGCAATATCTCAAGTTTGGTAAGAGATATTTTTGTTCTTTTTTCAGATTCAAATAGGTGAGAAGTAGACGAAAATTTGAAATGCTCTAACTTTTTGTCTATCTCATTTGCAAAGTGGTCCAAATTGCAGATATTTGTAAAAAGTTACAATACAATAGCCGGGTATGTGAGGACCAGTGTTGCCAAATCCGCTTATAATACACGACTTTGGCCTTATTTTCTTTTGAAGTCGCTTGAAATAATCACGGGTCGCGGGTTGCGGTTTTTTGTGCTTGTTTTAAAAGGTTTGGTCGCTTGTTAGGAAAATCTGACAAGCAACTTCGTTTTTGTACATTTATGGTCACTACTTTCCCTAAATGCATTGATTGACACTGTCTGCTCACAGCCTCACAGTAATGTAAGTGCTGTAGTGTAATTCGCTCTACCACAAATCCCAACGTGGATCTTTCCCACCCCCATCTCCCTCTCATTGGCGAAAAATCAAGTTAGAATTCCAAGCGATGTTACAAGCTTCAACGCTTATTTGTCAAATGCACCGAGCAACACAGCGTCATTCTAAACAATTAAATTCTTGTGACATGGCACCCGACAACTACGTAGTAAGAGTTAAGAAGATGATATAAGCAAAAATATAGCCAGACAAAAAAAAATAATGCAACACTATACATAACACTGCACACTAGCAGCATTTTAAAAGAGTGTACTGTAAAATAGCAGCAATCTGGTTATTAGCCTATTATTGATTATATATATGGCATGTAAGGCAGTAATATACATAACAATGTAAACTAGCAGCAATTTGGTAGAATTATTGAATATTATAGATACATATGAGTGTAATAAGCTAATGAATGGTGACATAGCACACTACAACTACATAGTGAGAATTAAGAAGAAAAATTTATACACAGCAAAAATATAGCAAGAAGAGAAAGCAATAATATATATAACACTGTACACTAGTAGCAGTTTGGAAAGAGTACTGTAAACTAACAGCAATATTGGTGGTGGTATTGAAATTAAAGATAGGCTTATGGCAAGTATGGCAATAATGTACATAACAATGTAAACTAGCAGCAATTTTTGAAAGATTAGGATGGGGATTATGAACAGTACGGTAGAAGTATTGAATAGTATAGACACTTAGTACAGCAGTGATGATGAGTCATCATTCATGACATTACATGGCATAGCACTAGATACATTTCCATAAACGATGCCGTCAACAAAGTGGTCTAAGTATGGCAAAAAGTACAACAAAGACTGTGTACATCAAGTGGTCCGTGATGACAGTAAAGCTCTGTGCAGATACTGCAAAGCAGAATCTATTATTACAGTTTATAACAAAAAACAAGCATAACATAGCCTACTCGTATATATATAGCCTACTAATAGTAGATACATATGGTACTAATGTATTTTACGCTCCCCCTTAGTGCTTCTGTCCCCTCGTTATCCATCTATCATATTCTGCTCGCAGGTGCTCAGAAATGAGTGGATGGTGCCTGCCCTCCATATACACGTTGTTGACGTTTGATTCTTTTTTGTAAAGAATTCTTTGCTTGTTGATGTTAAAATACATGTTTTGCATTTCAAACTGTTGCAGGCTCATTCATTGACCGTAACACGCTATAATAGTATTGGGATTGTTTTGGGCTTGTTTTTGAAGCTGCGGTTGCTTGTTTGACTCGCGAGAGTTGGCAACACTGGTGAGTACGCTCACAATCTTTTAAATTTTTCTCTCAGTAGTTCAGAAAGGTGTTAAAGTAAGTTGTTTGCGACAACTGTGACTTTTCAAAAAGTCATTAGAGTTGGAGTTTAAACAATGGAAACTTCAGAATTCTGAAGAAATCCCATTCAAGTCAATGAAGTTTTAAAAGTTTAATAAAAGTTAAATATTTAAAAAATTATAAAAGATATCAAAACGTTGTATGCAAGCAACTTAATCCAGACCAGTTTACACGTTTTAAAGTTTGAACGAAGTTTCTAGCTTAAACTGTGTAGGAGGAGTTGTGTTCCAAAGAAAAATAATAAGAAGTATATTGAAGAACTTTTGCTGCACAAGCCCCAGTAATAAGAAGCATGTGGAAGAACTAACCTGGGGCTTTTGCTGCGCAAGCCCCAGTAATAAACATTTCAGGGCAATGATGGCTGAAATATTATCCTTACACTTTAGAAAACACTAGTCGAATAAGAAATGGGAGATATGACCGATTTTGCCAACAAATTGTTTATAGTAATACACTTGAAACAAATAGCCAACCGAAAACTGCAGACAGTGCCTTCCCAGATAACAAAAAGTATCCGCGCCAGATCCGTGCCAGATGTATTGAAACATCTATTCCGGATGTGTGTAACGGACCCGGCCCGGGGTCCAGATGCACAACGGGCCAATGCCTATATGGATCTGGAATCCAGATCTAAAACAGACTTTTCCCAGCATAGGCCCAGCTCAGACCCAAATCTACCATATTTAATTTTACCTCTGGATTGGTTCTGTGCCAGATCTGGTTCAGTTCCGGTTTTGATTCGCTACTGATGGTGATGTGCGTGTTCTAAGTATCTTTAAATATGCTGAGCAATGACAAATTAAATAGAATTTTAACAGCTATTTTACATTTCTACCATTACCATACCGTTATCTTTCCATAACTCATCGTAACTGATATTTTAAAGCTGTGAAACGTAAATAGATTTTATAACATCAATAGTGCAGTTTTTTGTATTGTAGAGCAATGCCATTTTCAGCAATCAAATATAAGAGCATGAAAACTAATTTAAGAATTGTATTGTGTAATTGAAGTACTTCTCATTACAACAAATTACTGTTTTAAATGCAACCTTTTATTATACTTAAAAAGCAATTCATTTTAAAATGTAAATTCATGGCAAAAACTAAATATCAAAATCAAAAACATTTCTATTTGGAATCAATCCGTACAGTGTTTCTTAACCCCAAAAATAAATAATGATTGATCAAATGGTGACAGGCAACATTAAAAACAACAAATTCATATAATTTGAGCTAAAAAAATAAAACTGGTTGTCAGATATACACTCAAAAACCTTGTGGTTACAGATGCCCAATTCTTTGTCCCAATCCCACAGGGGGCAAACACACATTCCTGCCCGGCACCAACACACCCAGACACAACCTGCCAACTCAT
The DNA here is from genome assembly GCA_016801175.1 of Esox masquinongy. NCBI lineage: Eukaryota > Metazoa > Chordata > Actinopteri > Esociformes > Esocidae > Esox > Esox masquinongy. The sequence goes on along the minus strand of JACXGI010013676.1, from coordinate 3,292 downwards.
TTACATTTTCATTGTTAGATAAAAATATTAACTTTCAAACATTTAAATTGAATAGATTATTATTTTTTCATCACAACATTGTATTGGCAATACATAATAAATAAACCATCATAACATAAAATTATGAAAAAACATGGGATATTACTAGAAATTAACAACATGTGCCACAACATGAGGTGAGGGAAATTGAGGATAGAGAACATCCAATGTCCAACCGAGACTACACATTTCTCAGAACATTCGGGAAGAGGATGACCTAAACAGTCCTCAAGATTAGTGTTCGGGTCTTGCAGCATGCTCTGCAGCCTTGGAACGTTCTCTGCGACCACCTCCGCGGTCAGATGCAAGATTAAACCATCTGATTGCGTGCCTTGAAATTTCATTATTTTATGCACTTTGTGACACACGACACTTCCGTACAACACCTAAACACATTACATAAAATAATAAATGTCTTACAATGTGTGTTGCAGGCTCGATGTAAGTAAAATATTTTATTTCTACATATATTCTATTAGTTAAGTTATATGTAGCTTTGGAAGTCTAGGCTGCTTTGTAGAAAGGGGTCTTCCAAATGACTAACATGTGAAATGTTGATTTTAGCCTATTGGAGAATGGTCATTGCAAAAGAAAAATCATATTCAATGCATATCCATATATCTTTACTAATTTACTTACGTATGAGCACAGCCTTTGTCATCATCTGGCTGAATGAGGTTTTTCCATTCACCCCTTTCCAGTTTATCTTCTTTGCAAGTCAGAAAACATGTGTGCTAGAATCTTCCATGTAACTCGTTTTGTATCATGTCCTCCAATGGATGCAACAGCAGAAATCTGTTTTGAAAACAGTCATTTAGATTAGATTAGATTCAACTTTATTGTCATTGAACAGGTACAGTACAACAAAATGCAGTTAGCATCTAACCAGAAGTGCAAATAAAAGAGTGAAAACATTTTACAAGTGAAACAATTAAGAAACAATGTATGTTACAAGTGGGATGTATAGAGGCAAATTCAAGTACAAATGGCAATTCTAAATGTGCAATGAAGGCAAATTGAAGGTGCAAGGTAGCATGTGTAACTGAAATGCAGGGATAGTAGCAATGAGGTTCCCGAGTTAGACGTCACAACTGAAAACTTCCTAATCAGACTTTGCAAACCACTTATTACATATAGAGAAAATTCTGTGGAACAAAGGAAAAAGGAAACCTCAGAACAGCAAAACAGAACAGAACAGGAGATCAAACCTCTAGGAGGACCACCCCTTAATCTGTCCCCCTAGTTACCAACCCATTGAGATCTATTAAATATGAAATATTAAGAATCATACCATGTTCTGTTTGAGCCTGGCATTTGTACCATCCTGAAGCCACTGTTCTAGTTCAGTCACCTCTCCAAGACTGCTCAGTGGGAAATGTTAGGTCTCAGGCATCTCCGGTTGGGACACTGCTCTCCATCTTTCCAGCTAGGCATTGGACCACTGCAGTAAGTTGTGACTGCTGATACTTGATTTGTTCCAGCAGTGTTAGAATGTGCAGTTCAGCAGCTGTAAAAAAAAAAAGTAGGATTCATAGAATTTGAGTTTCATAACATGGCTCTACATAGAATGGGATCATAGGTAAATAACTTTATTAGGAGTAAACTATTAAGAATTCTTGATAAAATATTTAATATCCATCCAGGAGCCAATTCATAAAACAGTGACAAAGCTTACCAGTGCAAGGGATTTGATCTGTTCCGGTCCTCCCCACTCTGTACATTGGTTTAAAGGAAGTCAGTCTTGAACTTGGAGGTTGAGGAGAGGTCCAGGAGAAGGTGCCCGCAAGGGAGACATGGGACCTGGCACTGGAGGAGCAGCAGGTGTTGACCTTAGCCAAGGTCGGTGCTGAGGGCGAGGACCCTGCTTCTTTTTTGGGGAATCTCCATAGTCACTATCACAGTCAGAATCTCCATATCGTCTATAATGGTGGACAAAATGTTTTTTTTAGTACAAAGTAAGGTTAACAATTATAAATAGATACATTAACTTACAGTGAATTTCTTTCAATCCCGGTAATGTGGCTGCTTGTTTAGACCTTGTAGCATACTTCACATTGATTATGAAGTTCTGTAAAACTCAGGTTAAAATTAAACAGCGCTGGCAGTAATTACGCCTGGGTGTCTGCTGTAACTGAATCCGGTTAATGGGTTGATTGAGTAACTAAGGGGGCAATCACTTTTCTAGTATCTTATATAACATGTTATTTGAAGATCTGAAACCATTCAGTGACAAATATGCAATTATAGAGGCAATTAGGTAAGGGGCAAATATTTTTTCATAACTAAGTACATCATGATAACCAAGGAGATATGGTGTACTCTATATGGATTCATGTCATAGCTAATACTTAACAATTCAAACTGACACAAGGAGGGGTGGCAGAGAAAATGAATATAACAAAAAAAACGTTTGCTTCTTTTTGCGCTTCCCCCTGCCTCTATCCACCTTGGCTTCGGATTCTAAATCTGATGTTTGACAGGTCATTGAAGCCTTCGAATTCTGCCTCACCAGTAAGTAATTATCTAAAATGACAGTTGTATTCTGTTAAATACAGCATCTCACAAAAGTGAGTACACCCCTCAAATTTTTGCAAATATTTGATTGTATCTTTTCATGTGACAACACTGAAGAAATTACACTTTGCTACAATGTAAAGTAGTGAGTGTACAGCTTGTATAACAGTGTAATTTTGCTGTCCCCTCAAAATAACTCAACACACAACCATTAATGTCTAAACGGCTGGCAACAAAAGTGAGTAAACCCCTAAGTGAAAATGTCCAAATTGGGCCCAATTTGCCATTTTCCCTCTCCGGTGACATTTCCTTAGTTGCATCTCAGAGCAAAAGCCATGGTCCACAGAGAGCTTCCAAAGCATCAGAGGGATCTCATTGTTGAAAGATATCAGTCAGGAGAAGGGTACAAAAGAATTTCCAAAGCATTAGATATACCATGGAACACAGTGAAGACAGACATCATCAAGTGGAGAAAATATGGCACAACAGAGACATTACCAAGAACTGGATGTCCCTCCAAAATTGATGAAAAGACGAGAGGAAAACTGGTCAGGGAGGCTTCCAAGAGGCCTACAGCAACATTAAAGGAACTGCAGGAATTTCTGGCAAGTACTGGCTGTGTGCTACATGTGACAACAATCTCCCGTATTCTTCATATGAATGGGCTATGGGATAGGGTGGCAAGACGGAAGCCTTTTCTTACAAAGAAAAACATCCAAGCCCGGCTGAAGTTTGCAAA
>JACXGI010013675.1:0-20357 GCA_016801175.1 Esox masquinongy | reverse complement strand
CAAGCCACACTACGTACCTCTTAGTAAGAGTCAGTTTGATGAGATCTGTATTGAAGTAAAATCTGATCAGAATCAGCTGGTTTCATTCGTAGTGGGAAAGGTGATTGCAAAATTACACTTCAGACCCGTCAAACAATCTTTTAGACTATAAGATGCAGCCTCAGAAACTCTACGATGATCCTCAAAGGTATGTTGAATACTACACAACACAGGCCGGTAACGGTTTACCGGGGTATCAAGGTAGCGCTGCATTGTATGGGGCTGGTCTAGGGGGCCTTTTCCGAGGGCTTTTCCGGATGGCTATACCTTTGTTGAAGTGTGGGTTCTCAATAGCAAAACCACATTTGAAAAATGCAGCGAGGAATATAGTTGATGTTTTCAGCAATGTTATGGCACGCCAAACAAAACAGCAGGATGGATCTGGATTGATGGTTATGACTCGAGGTGTTAGAAAGAGACCACCTGGTAGGAGGAGCCTACCAAAGAGTGAAAAACGCAAGAATGAGACAAAAACAAGAGCCACAGTTAAAAGAAAACATACAGCTCGGAGGACACTCAAGGGAAACACTGCAAGGTTGATTAAGAACATATTTTAGGAAGATGGCACTCCTACACCGTATGTCTGGTGAATTTATAAAAAGAGTTGGATTTATTCACAGTTCCTTTAAAACAGACATCTATTGAGAAAAATTCATACTTTGAAATACCGACACTATCAGTAATATCAGACGCAGCCCCTCTGGAGTTCTTTATTGCAGGAAATGGCGAAGACTACTTGATCTAAACAATACTTTGTTGTACCTACGTGTAAAAGTCACTAAACCGGATGGAACGAATATTGATGCCGGAGCAGGTGTTGGGGTTATCAACTACCCGATAGCCACCCTATTTTCACAAGTGGATGTCTCCTTGGGTGATTGTTTAATTAGCCAGATTAGCAACACATAACCCTACAGAGCTGTTATAGAGAGCATTCTGAATTATGGATGTGATACATTAAAGACACAATTGTCAGCTGGTTTGTTTTCCAAGGATGCCGCAGGTCACATGGATGTTACAGACAATCACGATTGGACATCAGAATTGCACTGGAATCATCTTTTTCGTCCAGAACATCAAGTTCAGCTAACAACCTGGGATACCCTTTGTTGTGCTTACCTGAGCAAGCACCTGGAAAACGACACCAACAAAGGAATTGTGGGAAGCGGGGTGGAGTTTTGGTCCGACTGCGGCTGCAGGGAAACCGTGCTCCTCTCCCAAGTATTCTCTTAACGAACGTCCAGTTACTAGACAGCAAGCTGGACGAACTTAGGAGCAGGCTAGCTTTCCAGCGGGACGTTAAGAACTGTAACGTTCTGATTTTCACTAAAACATGGCTGGAGCCCTCAATCCCAGATGCGGCCATTGTTCCGAAAGGGCTATCCATTCATGGGCAGGATCGAACAGCAGAGTCCGATAAATGCAGGGGGGGTGGTGTCTGCTTCATGGTAAACAATCTTTGGTGTCTGGGTGTGGACTGTATCTCTTCTGGATGCTCTCCTGATCTGGAGCATCTTAAGATTAAATGTCGCCCTTACTATCTACCCCGGGAGTATACATCAGTCATTTTAACAGCTGTGTACACCCCCCCCCCAAGCCAACGCTGGGGCTGCGCTCGACAAACTTTTTCGAGTTACCGATAGGCTTGAATGTTTACATCCGGAGGCTGCCTTTATTGTTGTTGGCGATTTTAATGGCGCCAATCCGAAGAAAGTTCTACCGAAGTTTAAAAAACACATCAACTTCCCGACATGCGGGAAAAACACTCTGGACAATGTCTACTCTCCATTTCCTCACGGATATAAGGCCCTCCCCCGTCCTGCTTTTGACAAATCAGACCATGCGTCGATGCTGTTGCTCCCTGCTTACAGGCAGAGGCTAAAACAAGAGAAGCCAGTGACGAGGTCCATTCAACGATGGACGGACGAATCGGACGCCGATTTACGTGACTGTTTCCTCACCACAGACTGGGAAAGGTTCCGAGAGGCGTCTGGAGGCAATATCAATGAATACGCAGAGTCAGTGACCGGTTTTATTAGCAAATGTATTGACGACGTTGTACCACGTACAACTACAAAATCATTTCCTAATCAAAAACCGTGGGTCAACAGTGGTATCCATGCCATGCTGAAGGCACAGACTGCAGCATTCAACTCCGGCAGCATGGACAATTATAAGAAATCCTGGTCTGATCTCAGGAAGGCAATAATAACTGCAAAAAGTTGAATCTCTCTACCAGGGCTCCAATACCAGGAACATGTGGAGTGGTCTGAGAACAATCACTGACTATAAAGGCAATACAGGTAGTGTGGGGGAAGTCTCGGCTTCTCTCCCAGAGGAACGGAACTCTTTGTATGCTCGCTTTGAGAACATCATCCCTAGCATGGATACTCAAATGGACCAGGACGGCTGCCCTTTCCAAATGACCAGGTCAGACGTCTGTAAAGCCCTAAAAAGGATTAACACCCGCAAGGCTCCTGGACCAGATAACATCTCAGGCTGTGTTCTCAAGGTCTGTGCTGACCAACTGGCTGATGTCTTTACTGATATCTTAAACCTATCGCTATTTCAGTCAGTGGTCCCCACCTGCTTCAAAAAGTCCATCATTGTTCCTGTGCCAAAAAAGCAAAAAGTCCTCTGCATGAATAACTACCGCCCTGTAGCACTCACACCAATCATCATGAAGTGCTTTGAGCGGCTAGTTAAAACACACATCACAGACTCCATGCCTGCAACACTTGACCCGCTACAGTTTGCCTACAGACAAAACAGATCCACAGAGGACGCCATCGCTCTGACCCTCCACTCTGCACTCTCTCATCTGGACAAAAGGAACACATATGTGAGAATGCTGTTCATTGACTATAGCTCAGCCGTCAACACCACTGTGCCCCACAAGCTGGCAGTTAAGCTCAGGGATCTGGGTCTCGACCCCACTATATGCAGATGGATCCTGAACTTCCTGACGGGCAGACCCCAGGTGGTGCGGATGGGCAACGCCACCTCCTCCTCACTGACTCTCAGTACTGGTTCCCCTCAGGGCAGTACTTGACCTGGTCTTATCACTCTAACATCGTGGTGAAGGAGGCCAGGAAACGTCTCTTCTTCCTACGCAGATTAAGGAGATTTAGCATGGATTCCAGGATACTCACCAACTTCTACAGATGCACTATTGAGAGTATCCTGACCGGCTGTGTCACCGCCTGGTATGACAGCTTGCCCTTGACCGCAAAGCACTTCAGAGGGTGATTAAAACAGCAGAGAGCATCACAAGGTCGGACCTGCCATCCCTGCAAAATCTCTACACAGAGAGGTGTAGGAGGAGGAGCAAACGGATCATTACAGATCCCAGCCACCCATGCCACGGACTGTTTACCAAGCTGCGGTCAGGCAGAAGGTACAGGAGTATTCAGTCCAAAACAAACAGGCTACGAGACAGCTTCTCTGCTCAACTCGGGAACCCCTCTTCCCTTCCATCCATAGTCCATGCACACCTGTCACTTTATATAATGCACATCTGCCACTTATATCATGCACACCTGTCACTTTTACATTGCACTACGGTTGTATAGTTGTATAGTTATTATTATTGATGTGTGTTTTTGTATAGTGTTACTACTGATTGATTGTGTTGTTATCTTATTTTTTTTAATTATAATTACTGTTACTTTATAACTTTTAACTGCACTGTCGGGAGTAGGAAAACCAAGCATTTCATTGCTGTAACCTGTTATTGCAAATGACAAATGAACCTTTTGAACTTTGAACCATGCAAGCGAGAACGATGGACTCACGAAAAGGGCTGCCTATTCAGCGGATAGTACAACATTTGAAATGATCGGCCCTTATCATAGTGATATCTTCTTTCAAGAGAAACTCATGTTAAACGGCGTTGACATAAAGGTTAGGATGATCCGCGGTAAAGACGAGTTCTGTCTTATGGGGGCTGGGGATGTGCGTTATAGTTTGCATATATTATCTGCATCACTCTTTGTCAAGAAAGTGTCTGTTTCACCTGCCGTGAAACTTGGACACGCTCAAGCGCTACTCTCAACCACTGCCAAGTACGCAATTGAAAGAGTGTGTATAAAGACATTTAGTTTACCGGCGGGGGTTGCGTTTGCAACCAGGAAAACCTATTTTTAGGACCTCTGCCAAAATGTATTGTCGTTGGATTGGTGGACAATGACAGTTTTACACAAAAAATCCATTTAATTTTAAATATTATAATTTGGAGTTTATGGCTATGTATGTGGACGGTCAGCAATATCCTAGCAAACTATTACAACCAAATTACACAACGGGGTCAGCAGTGCGTGAATTTTATCAATTGGCCTTAGCTTCAGGAAAACACCTAAAGTACCAAGCCATAGCTATTGACAGGTCTGACTTCTTACACGGCTATGCCCTTTATGCATTCAACTGCGCGTCAGATGAGGAATGCGGTCAGCACCTTGATCAAGTCAGGGAATGTACGACTTGAGATGAGGTTCAGATAACCACTGCCCCACACAATTCATTTGGTTGTTTATTCAATTTCAGACTCTATTATCGAAGTGTCAAACTGACGACAAGTCATGGTTGACTACTATTAGGAAAACGGCGTGGAAATGAATATCGCAGAGTTGACCGGTGTGGTGAACCAATTTTCATCTAGGACTCATTTCTATGGTGTGCTGGCATGCGACCAACTACCTAGTGGACCAGTCAGAGATGTTGCATAAATGATGATTGTTAATACACACCCGAGCAATCACCCCGGGTAGCACTGGCTGGCTATTTACATCACAGATAATGGCATTGGAAGGTTTTATGACAATTTTGAAAACCCCCCAGATTTTACATATTTTCTCAAGTCAGTCAGTGCCTTTCTGCAAACCTGTGAGAATGTGGAATACAGTTCAAAACAAGTCCAGGACATGATTTCAACCATGTGTGGACAAGATTGTGTGTTCTTTCTCTATCTAATGACAAGAGGTCTAAGTTATAAAGATGCTATGTCTTTTTATATTGATTTACCATGAAGTCAAATCTTTAGACCTGTGCATTCTATTAAGAATATATTCAACATTCTTCCTACGCCTCACAGGCACATTATCCAAAATTTCATCAACAAGGTTAACATTTCGGTCAACAGTTTGCTTAGTCTCAGTTACATTTACTACTGCCCCAGTCTCAGACCCAGGTGGACTTAAAGTCAGTGTATTTTGTCAAACTCCCCCTTTCTCACAACAGTCAAAAATCTTTGTAAAATGGCAGAGTATCTTTTAGCTTTCTCATGTAAATCCATATCAGGCTTCAACAGTATATTGCGAATCGATGAGTCCAAATCATTTTCAACAGATTGTCTTACATCGGTGTTTTGGATTCTCGCAGTTTTTCTAACTGATGTTGTGGCACCAGAAACATTTTCTGAGCATGATCCATGTTGTTTAACCGTGGCTCGATGAAATTAGACTAGTTACGAACGGTACTGCAACGCTTAGTAACGGTAGTAGAAAACCTCCAGATTTGTTGATGGTTTTTCTTTTCTTTGCGACTCAAGTGTTCTTTCTAGACATGTATATAATGTTGGCTTTTTGTCTCTTTACTTTTCGGAGCTGAGATTTTGTTAAGGGTATATTTCCATGACTTAGATTAAGAGCTATTTCACAGAGTGATAGAATGAAGTCGGTGGAAGCTGATTCTAAAATAACTTTTCGTTGACTCGCCGGGGCCTTAAATAGCATCTTCAAAAATGGTAAATTTCCATGAATGCGTTTAAACATGATCAAACTTTCTTAGGAACTTACACGACAGGCCAATCCCCTGAAAGCAACCCCGTTCTCAGAGGGTAGTCTTCTGGTGTTGTAGCTTCAAAGTCAATAAGTAAATAACCAAAAGGCGGATGTGTTGCGTCTTTAAAACTCTCCATGAAAGACCGGGTTCTATCTGTCTGCCTGAAATGCTAATCTGCTGATTGTCACAGGGTTTTTTAAACAAGATGAGGTAGTTTGTGTTCAAGTTAATAGTTCTACTAGATTTGCCTTTAACAAACATGTTTTGGACAAGGTAAATTGCACTCAGGATACGGTGGTGTGAATATTGTGTGAAAACTCTGGCAATCTCCAAAGTCTCTGATGCACTTTTCATTAAATCATCAATAATTTAAAAGGTTGTTTTTCTAAATCGGTAACAGATTGTCATCACACAGCGATGTTGGTAGACGTTCTATAAAAGTAATCTCCCTCACCTTCAACATTTCGTCATACAGCGGTTGCCAACATGAATAAACCCAGATGATATTCTGAATTTCTTTGGAGAAAACAGCGTCAACATTATCCAACAACATCTTCACAAAATATGTTTTACCCGAGTTACTGGGGCCACTAATGACACAGCTGAATGGGTGTTGAAGTCGTGGATCAAAACCGCTATCCATTCTAGAATGTGATTCAGTACCCGTAAAGCCTTGTGCTGTATTCGGGGAGCAGTACACGCTTGTTGTACACAAATTTGAAACGCTTAGACACTACTCGGTTTTTCAATGTGAATGTTCTTTTACCTCTCGCAATTGTGTCTGCATTAGCAAGGACATGATCATCATCACCACCCTCACCTTGTACAAAGTTATCAACCAGTCGTGTTAGCGTCTCCAAATTAACAATGTTTGTGTTGTAACGGTTGAGTGTAATGCCTTTTGCTTTGAGACAGGTCAGACCTTTAACGGTTTTGTAACCATACGTCTTTGCCCCACCACTAACAAATTGTGCAATGCTGTCAGCATCTGATAACTCATTGGTCAAGTCACCCAAGAATGGCCCCAGTGGGGGCACCCAATCCCCGTGGCATGTGACAAAGATCACTGAATCAGTGTCTGTGTAGAGTACACGTTTATCCAACGTCTCCAAGAGTGAATACAACTCGAGTCTAGCATAAGCTGTTGTGAACGCAGCAATAAAAATGTTGCCGTTACGTGGTTTGATTGGTGTCTGTTTTGTGTAACGCCACTGTACTATCGCAACTGTGTCTGAGATGAAAGAGAAATAACCAACTTCTATTTCACTGGAAAAAAGGAAGTGGCTAAACTCCTCCGGATCTGTAATTAACATAGGTTCATAAGGTTAGACCGCTCACCCATCTTCCCCCAAAGACTATTCATTGTCAATTTAGCCAAAGATCGCCTTGCATTGTTTACAACAATATTTTCCTTGTCAAGCTGCACACCCTTCTTTTCATGATATTCACGTATATACTGTTCTTTAGCATCATCCTCAACCACTGATGGTGGGAACCCACTAGGTTCCTGCTTGTGCTTCAGGAATGTTCTCATGTAATCTTCAAAAAGATTATCTGATGTCCTGGTGAAATCCCAGACTTCGAATATTTTCACAGTACAATAACCTTTCTCAACAGCCTTAACCAGCTCAATAGAAACCCAGGTACCAGTTGAAGCTCTTTCTGAATCAGTATGTGAACAATCAGTTACCTTTCAGAGTCTGCACATAATCTACACAAGGGAAAGAACAGCTTACCGCCGACACTGTGCGGTAAAACTGGGTGATAAAGGCCTTTCGGCGGACACACCGTAGCCCTAACAATACCAAAGGAGGTGTCTAGTGGTTTGAAATCTCAAAAGATTATGTTTGGATGCCCAATCGGATAAGTCCTTGTCTTGTTGCAGAATGGGTGAAGACTACAAACGTCGTTATACTGAATAGTCTCCCCTTCTTGAGCCGTAAACTTCAAATGAATTGTGTTGGTACGACCACCAAAAAGAGCATCCCGAGGGTCAAGGCGCTCTGGAGCATCAAAGGTCTTCAAGAATGCTTTGACATCTGCGGATGTGTTTTTAAGCTGATTCCACTCACATTCCCATATGTATTGAACATGTACGTTGTGTTGTTCTTTTAAAGCCTCAAGCTTTGTCAGCCATTGTTGGTGCATCAACCCGTACTGAATCTTTGTCACCGTGTTGGTGCTTGTTGAACAATGACACTTTGGGTGACCGTGCCAGAAACACCCAAGAAATTTGTAGACTGTGCACACACCATCGCGTTCAGCGTATCCATCAATACAGTAGGTACCGATTTTCATTTCACCCCGGTTCAGGGCATGCTGTATTGATATATTCTCATCAGAGGCCACATATTCAAGCCAATGCATTCAGCTGTTTGAGAATGTCTTCTGACAACGATTGTAGTTGTCTGAGGGGACCAATGCAATTGTGTCCTTGGTGAGGAATCTGTTGCAAAAGACTTTCATGCAAGCCGAAGCAATTGTAATTGACCGGAATGGGTCAACACCACCACACTCCAGGAACTCGAGTCTGTAGCGCATACAACCCTCTCTCAAGATGACCACATCATTCACACAGTAAGCATTAATTTCATCCTGTATGACAAAGGTGTCTGCGGAAACAGTTTCGTACCATTGCAAAAACTAATCTTTTTCTTTAGCCATCATGGTATTCACTCCGTAGTATTGTGGTTCCGGATGGGGGCCAACATAGTTCTCATTCTCCTTGATGTTAAACTTGTAAGGAAAGTAGCCTTTTTTTGAATCCTTAAAACCCATAGCACGTGGCAAGGCAGCCAGATTCATTGGTAGGAAGCAATGACTATCAATGTATCTCTGATTGAATGTGCCGTCTATAAAAATCATGAGCTTGCTACCGTTAGCAGTAAGTGTCGTGCCAATACCAATGTTAGCAAGGTACTGCATCAAGATCTAACCATCGAAACCTTTAGACTTGTGTGCTATAAATATGTAGTCAGTATATTTCGGTTGCCTAAACTTTTGGAAAAAAGCAGCGACACAACCATCTCCGGCCAAACACCACGTCTCGTTATCAAAGCTTATTGCTCACACAAAATTTGCAGTGTGTATACCGTTCACAGGATTGGCTATTGTCTCAAAATCATAAAATATGTAGCGCTCACTGGGGTCCTCGGGTTTTGAGGGTTTTATGAAACACTGATGATTCATTTCAACAGTCAGATCCACGTTACAATTGGGACACGTTAGCCGTGCACTTGTGCGCTTTATAGTTGGTAATACTAATGTTGTAATGACAGCCGCATTCGATGCAGTATTTCTTCTGGTCACACCTGCTAACCCAATGACCCACACCTTTGTGGAGCTTCAAGCCTTTATGCTGTCTATAACAAAAGTCAGAATAACATATCCGCTTACAGTCCAGGCACTGCTTTGTGTTATGGGGTTGGGTATGACAGTCTTCATGAAGACAGACACTACGCCTATGTTTACAGCCATGATCACCACGGGTGTTAAAACCTGTATAACGCCACTCACAAACATTTGACACACCCAGAAAACCCTTCAGATTCATGATACCATAGAAATGGTTATCGTGTAAGTACATAAAGACGGTTCTAGGGTGGGTGTCCTCGCTGTTTTGAAACTTGGTAAAGTGACCATCCCTTGTTCGATGAAAGACGACAATTTTACACCCTGTCATTTCTTCAAACCGAACAATACCTGTGAATGTCACACAATCATCAAAGGCTAAACCAACTCCCTCATGTAGCTCATGACCACTAACCAGGGCCTCAGCATATGTGTACTGTGGGTTCAACATACCCATCAAACAAACGGAAAAACATGAGGAATCATTATTCAACGCCACATATAAATGCCTTCTTTTTTTATTGATAATCTGATCTATCAATAGTGTTTGAGCTTTACGCTGTGGGTCACCACCCTCGCGGTTGTTGACAATTTGTACCACCAGCTGTAGTGATTCATCAATCATAACCGCGGCATTACTCTGCATAACACATTCAAGTAAATTACCAAACGTGCGTTCATTATATTCATCTGCTCTCATGGTCACATGTACGGGGGATATCAGAGATTCACCAATCAACTCAATCTGCAGACGATCACCAGGCCCGTGTACAAAATCTGAAGCTCTAACAATCAAAGTATCCAAGCCTGCCATAATGATTGCATAGAATGTGCCAAAATCCCCAAGTTCACCAGTATTTTGGAAATTTATCAACTGTCGTAATTCAACATTGTCAAACGCATTACGTTGTATAACTAACACCGCCATCGTTACAATGAGTTTGCTTCAGAGAGCTCGGAGGAGAGTCAACTAGATCATGTGAAAAATGGGGGCTACTAATCTCGGTTAACAAACCTTGCATCTGCGGATTAATGTGTGTATCGCTGTGTAACAAAGTAATGGCCAGTTCATTTGTATTTTGGGGTGTGGTCTGTTGATTATTTGTAGATGTTGATGGTCGTTCCATGTCTGGTCTAATGTTATCACTATCTTTCGCCATTTCTCTAGCTTAACGTGTAAAAATGATCCACTTACAGGTTAAAATATTATTCTAACTCAAACATATATTTACATACATCACAGTTTTGATGAGTTGACCGTAGATATGTATTACCTTCAGCTTTCAAGCATTGTGTAATGGGGTAACTATGTTCAAAAAAAAGTTGTGCTGCCACAAGGTGGGGGGTCCATAACTGAAGCCATTATGGTGACGTAGTCTGCATCATCAGCGGGTCCTCACCCTGTTGGCCGATAAACAGAGTACAAAGATTCAGCTGTATGCATATTGCCGTAATTTTAATAACATTTTAGTCCAAGGCAGAAAATGTCTGTAAATAATTTGACATACACAAAAAGTATCTGTTCAGGATGTGTAAGATCACGACCGCACAGTCCAACTGAGACTGATGCTGATTACTCGGTCTGAAATAAACACAAAGAGGGTTAACAGAAGACTAAGCGTATACAGGTATTTAAAGCTGATTATTAATAATGTTAAAAGTCTACTTACCAAGGTTAGAAGGTCCAAAAATGTGTTTTACAAACACGGTGGATTTAATTCCATTCAAACTAAACCAGTGATATAAAACAGACAATATGAAAGACAGATAAAAGCGCTTGGATTGCACCAACATGTAATTGTTTTATACATTCTTAAAAAGTTCAAATGTGTCGTTTGTTAGTGTTTATAATTTCAACACAATTCAAATCAATTCTTTCAAATAAAATACGTGTACTTACTATGTAAACGGCCTACTCCGCGCTGGAACAACAGCTGTCTTCCGTGGTAGCTGCGGATTTAATAATGACAACAACTCGGAAACCATCAAAAGGTTACTCCTCTTTGTCGTTGGTTTACGTCAACGTTCTTCACGTTAGAACTACACCAGTTACATTGCTTAAAATTGCCATACGGATACAATTGAACTATTTGTATACGTTCGACAAGCACTTTGACGCTCTCGGTCCTGGTAGAAACGCCGTTCTCGTTAGTTATCGCGGCTCAGCCGTGACATCACGTCGTTTAATTTTATCTATTAATAACAAACTCACCCGCTTACGTATAAACGCTGGCTATTGTCACCATATCGCCATTAATCTCTTCAACATTTTACAAACATAAGTCCATAACACAGCAATCAAAAATCGGATTTCACAAGTTGCTTCAAGTCATTACGAGAACGCAGAACATCTTACCCAGCATCTGCACAAACTAACACATACATACACACACGCACAGACAGGTATTCTCAAACACGCAAATACTAAAGTTTGTAACCATCGTTGCCTGTTAAACATTTCTACCCATGTGAAGAAAACAATCTCGCGTTAATCCCCGGTCTACAATTTCATAATAAGCATTTACAAATGTTTTGTTTACCAGTAATAACATATCTTGACCTGTCAACGAATCAGCGTTGTTCATGCAAATTTATAGTCTACCGTCTGGGTACGTTTGTAACGTTTTGCCATATAATGCATATATAATCCATATAACGCTGACTTAAAACACCCATTTTTATTTCACAGATCATCATTCCTCATACATACACATGTACCAAAATCATTGTTTTTATTTTTAACAAAATTTTAAACCCAACCACGATACAATCACCCTAGTCATAATGTGTGGTCGACCCCGGCGCTATTGTCTGTTCATTTTAAGTAATAACATTGCTCTGTGTGTGTTTACTGTAGTGGTTTAGTGGATAACAAACCTTGTGTGAAACACTGGATGTTTTTCAATCTGCAAATACCACAGTTTGTACTAGTGGTTATTTAGGGACCATTATAATGGGCGGATCTGATCTTAAGGCCCATCGTGTGTTAAAATAAAAAATGGGTCAAAACTCTCCAAAATCATAAGTCCCGACCCCTTCTTAATAATTTACACAAAAAAGCAGGTTTCCCATATGTAATTCTGTGCTTGTGGAAAAACACCATGCTACACGCACATTGTAAAACATGGAAGGTTAACACCCACCGGTTGTAGGACATCTGTTGTAGCACTTATCGGAACATAAAATGGCGGGGGTTATAGCATTGCTGAACCCTGGCGCTCTTTTGTTAAACACCAAACATCTTGCCGCTGATATAACACTTATTTATTGCCTGGGAATTGAACATTCCGGAACCCTAAGACCCATTTGTTAAACATCAAACATATCACACTTGTTATAACACTTGTCCGGGTTGTTTATCAATTGTTGTAAAACATCAAACATGGACACATCAATGCAATCATGAATTACAAAGTCACCGGACATGCATACGTCATTCCGGAAGTCCCGTCCTAACACAGGAAGTCCATACATCACACCGGAAGTCCCACCCAGCAAACCGGATGTCCCACCCACCTGTCAAATCAATCTGGATGCCCCGCCCACCAGGGTCATAAATCACCAAACTGACAGAATATACCCTACATAAACTACTCCTATTGATGGAACAACCATCACATTTTGGGGGTTTGTCCTTTGGTTACTTAACCTGGTATCTCAAACTCATATGCTAGCGGGTTAACCGTGCACAGCCGGAGACTGGGTCTCTGGAGCCTGAATCCTCCCCCGATCGTGGGCTGGCTACGAAAGGGTTAAGAGTCAGGGCGCCCGGCTGAAATGAGATTTGGGATTGATCAGTACAGGTACCAAGCCTAATTTTGAACTCAGGAGGTAAGGGCACAATGCAGTTAAATATGGTTCTGGTAATATGTGTTAGGGCACATTTCAATCTGGAGACAAGGTTAGGGCCTTGAACGTCTCACTTATGGGCTGACGGGTCTATTAACGATGTTAGGGCACGTTAATTGAGATAAGAGTGTTAGGGCACTTCTATGCGTTAGGGCGCGGGTATATGTGTTAGGGCACATTAAGTTAAGATAGTTCTGATGTGAGGGGCACGCTCACATTAATTAAGATAAAAAAATGGGTCTGTTGTTTCGCTGCACATGGTTTTACTGGATTTAATAATGGGTAAGTGTTGTGGTAAAAATGTGGCGGCGAAAATAATGTACCTATGGTGTGTGGACATGTGAACATTTATGGCTCTGGGAGTTATTAGGTTTTCTGGTTCATGGTGTTTTCATTCGGTGACGGATGCATGGCCTACCGGGCAGTTTGGATGAATATGGACGAGGTAACATACGGGAGTTGCAGAAGGTATAATAGAAAGTTGTTTGGAAGGCGTAGGCTACGGTGTGTTTTAAGTGGTGACTGATGGAAGCTTTAGGGACATTTGTGTGGGGATTTTTGATCTCTGTGTTGTAGTTCTTTTTGCTCAAGTTGGATGGATTGTCCCTTTGACCGCCCTGCCCTCCCGCGGTGTTCGGCCAGGCCGATCGCTGGGAGGCCTGGGACTTTTGCATCGTCCCACCCCGCCCGGCGACACTGCATCGGTGGAGAACATTTCCCTACAATCGACGTAGCCCACCCCGCTGGTGACCGAGATAGAGCGAAACGAGTCAGGGGCTATGGACTTTGTTGTTGTGAACGTGGTGATGCAGTAGGCCGTCTGGAGGCCATTTTGCTCCACTTTGGACGTGTTGGGAGAGTCTACGCGGGTCGAGAAAATAATTGAACGGGGGGGAGAAGAACACTCCAGATATGTAACCTCTGTTGGCCCAGCCGGTGTTTACAGTGGCTGAGACCAAAGAAGGCTACAGACCTGGGGTTAAGGAAGAGACTCTACTAACCGCTACGTTTATGATGGCTACCACATGACATTGGGTTTGGGAAGATACCCGTGGAAAGACGTCCCGGTTTTCCCAGGATTGTCCTGGTTTCAAGGTCCTGACAAATGTCTGTAAAACACCAAAATGTCCCGGTTTTCGACATTCACGACCAAATTGTCCCGGTTTTCACAATAAAAATAATAATAATAATAGATGTAATTTAAAGGCGTCTTTTTAATACTCAAGGACACTGTACAAAAACAAACATTGACGTTGATCATGTTCTGTCCCACTCATTATTACCTAACTAACCCAATCAGAAAACATAAACAATGCACCACCCGTCTGAATTCAACACTGATTTGTCTGTCGTTGTTAAGGCTGTTGCAATGAGGCTTGTCTTGTGGCTCTGTCTGACAGAAATCTGTCAGTACGCTAATGGTTAGCTGTCATGCCGAAGAGAAAGTCTGTCTTTTCTAAAGACCTCCAGAAGGCCTATCCTTTTCTCTGAGTAGTAGCTGGCAATGCAAATGCGGCATTCTGCACTCACTGCAAGACTATATTTTCGGTCACACACGGTGGCAATAGTGACATAAAAGATCACATTAATACTAACAAACATAAGCAGTGGTTACAGGCGGGAAGTAGCAGCTCAGGAGTGGACCTTTGCCTACCATCTGGTGAAACACAGCAAGAGCTTTCGATCCATGGACTGTATATCTGGTCTAATTCGAAAATTCTACGATGATGGTTTTACATGCGCTCGCACGAAAGCCGAGGCAATTGTGAGCAATGTAATTGCTCATCAAGCTATGGAGATGCTGAAGGCAGACACTATGGATGTTGACCTTGTATCTGTTGCTGTCAATGCCTCAAACCGCAAGGCGGTGAAGCTAATTCCAATAGTGATCCGGTACTTCAAACCTACTGAGGGGGTGAACGTCAAGGTCCTCAACACATCAATCCCAGGTGACACCTCAACAATTCTTTTCGATGAAGGCCACCATAGCCTCTGTGCGTTTAGCCTGATGGACAAAGTTGTCTGCTTTTGTTCTGACAACACCAACACCAATTTTGGAGGAAAGGCGAGGAGAGGGGAAAACAATGTGTTCTGCAAGTTAAACAAGGCCACCACCAATGACCTCGTTGGAGTAGGCTGTGCGGCGCCTACTCCAACGAGGTCATTGGAAGGTTTTTGGATTCTTTCATATCTACACTGTCCGCACAGAAGCGCTGAAAGAATTCTGTACCTTTGTTGACCTCAAGCATGCCACTCTCCTGGGCACGAGCCAAACCCGCTGGCTGTCACTTGGACCTGCATTTGAGAGGGTTCTGAAGCTTTATCCAGCCCTACTTGTCTTATTTCAGCTCCCAGGAGAAAGCCCCCACTGTAATTATACAGTTCCTCAAAGACCCCGTGTGTAAGGCCTGGATGTGGTTCATGCAAAACCAACAGACGGTCTTCAATGACACCATAAAGGTGATGGAGAAACAAAAGGGCACTGCTGTTCATTCTGCTTCTTACCTCAACAATCTCCTGGAGAAGATGGTGGAGAGAAGGGCCGTGCTCTTCATGGGACTGAAGGTGAGCTTAGTTAAATTAAAATGTATACTGGTTTATAAAGGTAAATGGCTGAAATTTGGGAAATCAATAAGCATGTTTTTATTATTATTATTTTATAGGCAATCAATAACATTTTGATTCATTTATTTGTTATTTTGCTGTTATTATAGGTGAAGAATTCTCCTGACCACCCTCAATGATCTACATAAAGTGGAGGTGTTTTGCAATGGTGTCTGTGCCTTCTACGACTGTTGCATCTCATACCTGCAAGAATGGGGAGCAACATTCACTGAGCTAAAGGTCCTTTCCTGGACCCTGTTGAACAGTGTTCCGCTTTGGGATGAGGTTGAATGCTACCTACAGTATGTAACCTCAAAGCTGCGACAGAGCAACATTGACGAATTCCAGCTGTTCGACGAAATAACGTCAGTGAAGATGTACACCACTGAGAAGGTTGCGCAGTGGAACACAGACAGTAAACCAGCAGACGAGGGCTGGGCGGAGATGTTTGCCCATTTCCATTTAAAAACATTGGTCTAATCTGTCAGTTCGCCATGTGTTTACCTGGCACGAATGCCCCTGTGGAGCGGAGCTTTTCCATCATAAGATCTGGACGGATGGGAGGAACCGTATGGGACTGACATCTCTGAAAGCACTACTCATTACACGGTTAAAAGTTGATGATAGCTGCGCAGAGTTCCACGGAAGGCTCCTGGGAAACAGCAGTCTCCTACAGAAGATCCACTCCTCAAAAAAGTATTCTTCTTAAAGGGGTCTTTCTTGGTTTGTTATTAACAAGGTGCAATAGCGGTTTAATGTTTTGACGTTTTAATCTTTGAGAACTCAACATTTTTTAATTTTGATTCTGTGAAATGAGTGTGGAGAGCAGCATAAAACTGATCGGGACCAGTTGGTGCCATTGCGTTGTGATGATGTTAGTTAAAAATTAAGTTATTTTACTTATTTATAAGCTATTCAATGATATTTTTACGTTGTTTTTGATTAAAAAAAAATAATAGCCTGCACTTGTGCACACTGACAAATACCGTATGTTTTGTTTTGATAGGCATTTGACAAACAATAAATATGTTATAATACACAAATGCAATCCTTGTGTTTTGTGTTTAATAGTGTTAATATACTGTTTCAAATAAACTATGATTTGGTCGATTTTTGGAGACAAAACTTTTTTTCATTTGCTACGGCGCTGTACATGTTGAAAGGTGCAGTCAGTAGGTGTGCTAAGCCCTGAAATAATTGTCCCCCATCCTGGTGAAATCGCCTATGGTGCGTGCATATGCACGTACATGTGCGCGTGCATTAACGTGCGGTACACTTAAGGGTCCCGGTTTGGGGGTTTGAAAATGTGGTCACCCTAATGTAGTGTTCCCGCAAGAATAGAGACAGCTCCGGCTACCTCTCTGGCCTCACCGCGAGCGACCCAGCGGGAACACGCAGGAACGCTAAACCGCCTGAGGGAGGGGTGCTGATGGTCAGGGGAGACGGACCGAAGAACATCAACTGGTGAGATCATTCCTTAATACAACCCTGTTTTTTTCTCTGACATATTTAGAGAATACAGGATTTATACCTTTTCATAGGATTTAGTAAACTAGGTGGTTGGTTTCAGTATGTCAGGATTGATGGATTTGCAGGAGTGGATAGATGGTTTTGTGAAAGTACGTTTTGTAGGAGTTGTTATTCTTTTATTTATTTTTTTTTAGAGTGTGTTACGCATGCAGGTACCCTGTATGCGCGTTTGTGTTTTTTCCCCTCCTGACATCTCCACAGGTGTCCCTTATGTTCCTGATTGTGCTCGTTGATGTTTTCCACCTGGCAGTCATGAGTGCATCACCTGACTGCTGAGGTGGACCAATCCGTGGACACCCCTCTTAATTGCACCAACTGTTCCTTTTTCCATTACCCAATCGCATTACACATTCCTGGTTTAAAAACCCAGTCAGTTGGTTCTCCCAAGGAGACTCTTTTGCGTTACCCCACATGGATATAGACATTCTTGAAATACATACCCTTTTGATAGACAGACACTTTGCTCATACATACATCACTTAGTTTAGCACATACATCTCACTTTGTCCTATTTCATGTGAGTATGTATTGCTGTGGTGTTTTGTTTGGTGTTGTCTAGTCAATTGTTTGCTGTGTGCTGTTTAGTCCTTGTTCAACCTATGTGATTTGTTTATCCCCGTGTCCCTGGGAAAATATTTTTTTTTAGCAAGTCGCCCTTGGCCATACACAACCCGTAGGAAAACTTTGTCTAAAAACACTAGTTAGAACTGAGCGGACCACCCACTGTATTTTTGTATTGGTTAGTAGTTAGCTAAGCGGTTCTTGAGGAAGGCAAGTTCAGTTTAGGGGTGTTTGACCATTAATATTTCATTTCTTGGGTCCAGCTCAGCCCCTCTTCCCTAACCCCTTTACCGTGTGTTTACAATAAACGTTTTATGGTAGCTTTGGTTGTCTGTGTCGTTTGTTCTCACTGTTCGTAACAGAGTGTTTCAGTTTTGGCAACTGTAGTTAGGAAAAGGCCATTGTTCTTCCGTGTCCTGACAACACCCCCATGCAGTCATCCTATTGTGGGGCGAATCATTCAGGATTTTAAACAGTTCTATTTTGGTGGAATGGGTTTCTGTGTTAACGTCTGTGTGAAACGCGAGAAAGGTGTCTCGTTTGTTTTTCGAAAGCAGGGGAATTGAGCCCCTGTGTCTCCCTAGCAGAACCTGTATTGTATGTTGGGGTGGTTTGGTCCTTTGGGCTAGTGGTGAGCAGACCTCGGGTTGGTTTCGTAGAAAGAGCACCGAATAGGCGCTATATTCGTTGTGCATCTGTGTGGTGGGGTATGACCACTTGCTACACTCTGAGGGCCTCATGGATCTTGTCAGGCTTGATGGCTGTAGAATGGAGTAGGGATTGCCCCTGTAAAAAGCCAAAGTTGTTGGACAACTTGTGATTTGGCAAATAGTAGAGTTAATGAAGCTGTATATGTGCGCGCACTGATTGTCCTTGATCTGTAAACGATCATGACACAAGTCCCGGGCATTAGTGAATATCTTGTTGTGGTCGACCTAGTAAATGCATTTTCCCTTTTGGTATTCCCTGTGCACGAGGGTTCCGACTGGCTGCATTCTGTATTCTTTGGTGAAATATTTGGTCTCGTTCACCGAAATTGTTGTTAACCTGGATGTTGTTTAAATTTGCCAGGTTTTGCTTTGTTTGGTGTACACTTGGCTGAACAAGGTTAATGTGGTTCTCTGGCGAGGCCCACTCTTTCGGCCTTTGGCTGAGCGCCGACTCCGCGAATTTGAAATTTGCTTTCCTGTGTTGTGCTGTTAGCTGGCGCACGTGGTGATATACGTCTAATTAGTTAGGATTATATACAAGCATAATGTCTTAAATTTAATCCGAGAGATGAATTGGAAATTTGTACAATGATGATTTCCTAATTTGGTAAAATATAGTTTTGTGGTTTTCTTAGAAAAGGTTGAAATATTCTGTTTCTCTCTCCTGTACTAAGTAGTAAAATGAAGAACCACATGGCGATAGTCTTTACCATTAAGAAAACACACTGTTTTCCATGAAGACTGGATTTGCATTCAATATAGTCACGGCCTGCAACAGTTGGTAACATAGCCAAAGCACGTTTATCCCCCACGATAAAATTACATGCCCTATTTTAAATGTTGAATTGACTTTGGTTAAATACTAGTTTCTTTGTTTGAGTTTACCAATGATAACTGGGATAGTACAGTGGATATAAAAAGTCTACACACCCCTGTTAAAATGCCAGGTTCTTGTGATGTAAAAGAATGAGACAAAGATAAATCATGTCAGAACTTTTTCCACCTTTAATGTGACCTATAACGTGAACAATTCAATTGAAAAACAAACTGAAATCTTTGAGGGGGAAAAATCAAAAATAAAAAACTCAAAATAACCTGGTTGCATAAGTGTGCACACCCTTAAATTAAATTTGTTGAAGCACCTTTTGATTTTATTACAGCACTCAGTCTTTTTGGGTAGGAGTCTATTAGCATGGCACATCTTGACGTGGCAATATTTGCCCACTTTCTTTGCAAAAGTGCTCCAAATCTGTCAGATTGCGAGGACGACATCTGTGCACAGCCCTCTTCAGATCACTCCACAGATGTTCAATTGGATTCTGGTCTGGGCTCTGGCTGGGCCATTGCAAAACGTTAAGCTTCTTCTGGTGAAGCCATGCTTTTGTGGATTTGGATGTGTGTTTTGGGTCGTTGTCGTGCTGAATGGTGAACTTCCTCTTCTTCAGCTTTCTAATGGACGCCTGAAGGTTTTGTGCCAAAATTGCCTGGTATTTGGAACTGTTCATAATTCCCTCCACCCTGACTAAGGCCCCGGTTCCAGCTGAAGAAAAACAGCCCCAACGCATGATGCTGCCACCACCATGCTTCACTGTGGGTATGGTGTTCTTTGGGTGATTTGCAGTGTTGTTTTTGCGCCAAACATACCTTTTGGAATTATGGCCAAAAAGTTCAACCTTGGTTTCATCAGACCATAACACATTTTCCCACGTGCTTTTGGGAGACTTGATGTTTGTTTCTGCAAACTTCAGCCAGGCTTGGATGTTTTTCTTTGTAAGAAAAGGCTTCCATCTTGCCACCCTACCCCATAGCCCATTCATATGAAGAATACGGGAGATTGTTGTCACATGTAGCACACAGCCAGTACTTGCCAGAAATTCCTGCAGTTCCTTTAATGTTGCTGTAGGCCTCTTGGAAGCCTCCCTGACCAGTTTTCTT
>JACXGI010013674.1:0-20358 GCA_016801175.1 Esox masquinongy | reverse complement strand
CCATGTCTTGCATACGTCTGTGCGTGGTGGTTCTTGAAGCACTGACTCCAGCTGCAGTCCACTCTTTGTGAATCTCCCCCACATTTTTGAATGGGTTTTGTTTCACAATCCTCTCCAGGGTGCGGTTATCCCTATTGCTTGTACACTTTTTTCTACCACATCTTTTCCTTCCCTTCACCTCTCTATTAATGTGCTTGGATACAGAGCTCTGTGAACAGCCAGCCACTTTAGCAATGACCTTTTATGTCTTGCCCTCCTTGTGCAAGGTGTCAATGGTCGTCTTTTGGACAGCTGTCAAGTCAGCAGTCATCCCCATGATTGTGTAGCCTACAGAACTAGACTGAGAGACCATTTCAAGGCCTTTGTAGGTGTTTTGAGTTAATTAGCTGATTAGAGTGTGGCACCAGGTGTCTTCAATATTGAACCTTTTCACAATATTCTAATTTTCTGAGATACTGAATTTGGGGTTTTCATTAGTTGTCTCAGTTATAATCATCAAAATTAAAAGGAATAAACACTTGAAATATATCAATCTGTGTGGAATGAATGTATACATTATACAAGTTTCACTTTTTGAATGGAATTACTGAAACAAATCAACTTTTTGATGATATTCTAATTATATGACCAGCACCTGTAGCATCTATGAACTGTATGGCTTTTGCCACTGGATGTCTTTTGCCACTGGTCGTTGTAACAGCTTGTTAGCCAGTAATAGGCTTACATCTTGGAATTGTCATAAGAATTAAGTAATTGGAAGCATGACTGAAGATGAAGTATACACTGCCAAAGCTATTTCATTTCATGGCATAACAGCGCTTGTTTTTCTTTCATTCGTGAATGCCATTGATATAATAACTGTCAATATAGGTGACGATAACTGACTTTTTCGTCAAGTGAAAAGACGAGAGAATCGTGGAAACCCCTCTTTTACTGCGCAAGGGATTGTGATCTACTGTATATTACCCCCAAAAGCATGCATGGATGCGTACTTCGGAAATCCTCCAGAAATAATCGGAATTTAACCGTAAACAATTTTATTTTTGGGTTACTTTAACGTAGCTTCTGAAGGTTGTCATAAATCATAAATTATTGGTACCCGTCATAAAAATGAGCTAAAATTAATATAATATAAAAGAACCACACATGCAATGAGTGATATTTTGGGCTTAAACAAATGGGTAAGCCTTATGCTTTTATTTTCAAAGAGATGTTTGGAACAAAATAAAGTTTTCCTCAAGTAACACACATATTTGTGAAAATGCAGATTCCAAAAATATTGGCACCTTAATTGTCAGTATTTGGTGGAGCATCCCCTGGGGAGAATGACAGCACTCAGCCTCTTTCTGTAGTGTTTAACAAGGTTGGAGAACACTTGTGGAGAACACTTTTAAAAGGGATCTTGGACCACTCTTCCAGAACGTTTTTAATTCATTGAGATTTTTCGGTTTTCTCTTGTGAACTGCCCCCTTCAATTGAGACCACAGATTTTCAATTGGGCTCAAGTCTGGAGATTGAGAGGGCCATTGCAAAACCTTGATTTTGTGTTGCTGCAACCATTTATTTGTCAATTTTTAGGTGTGCTTTGGGTCATTGTCTTGTTGGAAGACCCAACCGTGGCCCAGTTTCAGCCTTCTGGCAGAGGCAACCAGATTTTGTGTTAAAATGTTCTGGTATTGAATGGAATTCATTATGCCACTGACCTTAACAACAGCCCCTGGACCACTGGCAGCAAACAGCCCCAAAGCATCAAAGAGCCACCATCATATTTTACCGTGGGTATGAGGTGCCGTTCTTTGTATGCAGTCCCCTTTTGTTGCCAAACATGACGATGGTGTACATGGCCAAAAAGCTACATTTTTGTCTCATTTGACCACAACACACGATTCCAGTTGTAACTCCAATGTTGCTTGGCAAAGTTCAGACGCTGGGATTTGTGTTTTGGTCTCAGGAAGGGCTTCTTTCGTGGAACTCGTCCAAACAGCTTATGGTCACGGAGGTGGCGTCTCACTGTGGATTTTGAAACGGTGAAACCCCAAGATTCAACCAAAATTTGCAGTTGTGAAACTGTGATCTTTGGGCTCCTCTTTGTCTCGCTTATCATCCTCCTCACTGTGCGTGAGGGCAATACACAGATGTGTCCCCTTTCTGGCAAATTTTCAACAGTTCCATGCTTTACAAATTTCTTTAGTATGGCCCTGATTGTGCTTGCTGGTAATTTCAACTGAATACCTATTTTTTGTACCCGTTCCCCAATCTATGCAGTTCAACATGTTTTTTTCTCATTTGAATTGAGAGCTCTTTGTTTTTACCCATGTTGATGGATGACAAAAGGATTTTACCTATGTGTTACCTCACATTTACTGTATACCCCAGTGAAACAGGAAATGGTCATGGACAACAAGAAAGTTCCTAGACACTAAAAGCAATATCAAGAAAAAAAAATCCCCAAAGACGCAAATTCCTTTGGTTTTATTTATAGTAGTCTTCAAGGGTGCCAGTAATTTTGTTACATATGTTTTTGACAGAATAAAACAACACTCTAACCTACTGCGACGGGTTTTGAAAAGGAGATAAAAGACACTCTTACCCATATTGGGTAAGGTATTTTCATATTAAGGTATTTTGTATGATTTCAGGGGTTGTTTAAGGCAATATTGATAATATTTTATATAATTCAAGTTTCATAGTGGAATCAGATACTGTACACCAACATAGATTTACATCAATGTAGATATATTTCTCAGCTATTAAAATCAGGAAAAAAATCTCTTACCAAACTTGAGATATATACCAAATTCCAGATATCCGTAGTAACCATAGCAACAGGATTTTTAGCAGTGTTTCCCAAACGGCTGCCGTTCAACCCATTTTCCCAGCAAGATAGACAAACAGTATGAGTATTTCACGTATTCCTCTACTTCTCACTTGTCTGAATCTGAAGAAATTACAAAAATACCTCTGACCAATCTTGAGATACTGCAACCATAGGAATCATAGCAAGAGGATTCTTTTTACTTTTCAAAAACAGCTCCAATGGAATATACTTTCCAAAACAAATACACTGACATGGAGGTACTTAAATGTACCTATACTACTCCCCAATTAAAATCTGGAAAAATTGAGCAGAAAGTATTTTACCAAACTTAAGATACTGCATCTAGTTTAACCATGCCAACATCACTTTTTGCTACTTTTACACAAACATATATTTCAGCCTACAAAGACTTTTCGTACTTAAAAAACATATGATTGTTGAAAGTTTGCTGTATCAATGTACCAGCCCAAAATTACTTGCAAAGCGGTAAAGCAAGCCCCAGTAACTTTACTTGTAAAGTTCAAATCTAGTTGTAGTTTTAATGGCCCTCATTCATGAAACCTTCTCAGAAAAGATCGCAGATTTGAACATTGGGAGAGACTTACGATCATCTCTGTGTGATTCACGAAACTGTCGCACCTGGTCATAATGTCATCGCAGATTGATAAATCGGATGCATCATGCTGCACCTGTCCTTATTTACATATGACACACCTGTAATGTATGCGGGTGTGGCGATCAGCAACCTAGGAATTGACAGATTTCAACATAAATTATAGCCTGAAACAGCTAATTAACCATTCGTCATTCTCCATGACAAAATCAGCGCAGTTGCGGAACACTTTCGCGTCTCATCCCAGAGCCAAAGTCCTTTAAAAGAGCAAGCTCTGCTTTCATTAGGGTAACTACTCGACCCAGAACCACTGGTTTATTTATTCTCTCACTAGTCAATTTTAGACCTGTTAGCTAATCAAGATGCCAGCTGCTGAAATTATAACGACCATTTATGATCACCAAGTATGTCAATACGGCCTGAGTGACTTTGAACAAGCAAGGCAAAGCAAGTTTATTTCTATTGCACATTACATACACAAAGGCATTTCAAACCTTAAAACAACCTAAAACAAGCATTTCAGTTTTTGAAAGTAAAAATGTTGGACTGTCATGTTCTGTCTTTCACTAAGAGGCAGCATGTATGGTCAAAACAAAAGTGGTCCCAAAACAGAGCCTTGAGGAACAGCAAAGGTTTGATTTGTCACAGGACAGACCATACACAGCTTTAATACCAATGAGACAATCCATGTATTTGTTTCTTTTTCCATGTCTAATGAATTTAGCTTTGGACAAGGCACAGACAAAACCCTCAAACTTTGCCTTTTTACTGCCCGACTTTTATTATCTGTCTTTCTTTCTCTCTCTTTCTTGCACTCTGTGTCTTTGTTTCTCTATCTGGTTATTCAAGAAACAACCACTGTTTGATTTGTTTTATTATTTCAGAGATGTTTCCAAGAGACTGTTTCTTTTGTGGCCAGTGTTTTATAAGGGGCCTCTGGTCTGCTGGGAACAGAAACACAAAGACTAGAGCTGCTTCAACTGGAACATGAGGTTGCCAAGTGGAAGAAGGGAGGGGGATATTTGTCCGTTTACAGTCAAAATCCAACCAAGATTTGGCTTAGACCTTTGAGGGTGGAGGTGGTTACAGCAGGGGGAAGGAGGGCCGGTCGGGGTAGAGGAGGGAAGGAGGGCAGGTCGGGGTAGAGGAGGGAAGGAGGGCAGGTCGGGGTAGAGGAGGGAAGGAGGGCCGGTCGGGGTGGAGGAGGGAAGGAGGGGCGGTCGGGGTGGAGGAGGGAAGGAGGCCCGGTCGGGGTGGAGGAGGGAAGGAGGCCCGGTCGGGGTAGGGCTGGTGCACAACTGATCAAGGAGCAATTTGAGAGAAACAAACTGATCTATACACTTCGTTTTATGATAAGTGACTCATCTTTGTGACAATATGTCCCAAAGATGGGTCATAACTTCATGAATCAAGCTAAGTAAGCTGTTTGTCAAAGGAGGTAGACTTAGCTAGCTTACCTAGCTAGTTCAATAACTATCTATATCAGTAACTTAATTACCTACATCTAGCTAGCTGCTAAGGGAGTTTATACTGATTTAAGGGGTGTGAAAACTTGTTAGAAAAGAAGTATGGTTCACAATCAAGTATCATGTCAATAAATATCTGGTTATAAGGAGCAGATAGATCAGCTTTTTTGACATTACTTGTCAATTACTTGTCTTCATGTTACCACAGTTGAGCACTAGATATCTTAGTGGTACCCACAGAATGGTGAACTAGGGGAGCTGAGAGTGTTGTCTAACTCAGTCTGAATCTGTCTATCTCGCGTTGTTTCTTCTCTCCAATAACATATTAACACCTATCTTTTTCTGGCCTTTCTATCAGATAACAACATTACTAAGTCTTTCTATTTGATAATACAATTACTGAACCTTTCTCCCCGATAATGATATTCCTGAACTTGTATTTCTCTCTGATAATGACATTGATTTCATAATTTCGTGGATAATCTGGGGAGAGGAATCTTCCAAGGTGTTTATTATTATTTTTTATTTTTTTGAGCGCAAATAATCATCAAACAAATGCATTTGTGCATTTTTAAAACTGTAACATGCTGGTAATCAGTTTGCTATGGCGTGCCCCTTCTCATGTAACCTAGCTACAGTAATCCTCATCCTAACCTCTGACCAAAAATCCCAACCCCTGACCACTACTCCTACTCCACAATTTAACCTTTAATCCCAAACTGAACTCTTACTCCACTCCCTAACCTTAACCCCTGACCCAAACTCCTATTCCCCATTCTAACTATAACCTCCCACCTTAACCCTAAACCCAAACCTTGATTCCCCAGCCTAACTTTAACCCTAAACCTAACTCTTCCTCCCTGTCCTTACCTAATCCCAGCCTAACTTTAACCCTAACCCTAACTCTTCCTCCCTGTCCTTACCTAATCCCAGCCTAACTTTAACCCTAACCCTAACTCTTCCTCCCTGTCCTTACCTAATCCCAGCCTAACTTTAACCCTAACCCTAACTCTTCCTCCCTGTCCTTACCTTATCCCAGCCTAACTTTAACCCTAACCCTAACTCTTCCTCCCTGTCCTTACCTAATCCGTGACCCACTCATAACAACTCATCATATGCGTCTGTTCCAGGCTGCTCCTGCCTGTGACCCTGAGGGTCTTGGTCAGTGCCGCCGGCACCCTTTTCCTAACATCCCCTCTACGCTGGATAAACAGACCAACTGGTCCAGAGCACTGCCACTGCCCACACCGCAGGAGAGGATGAAGAGCGATTCACAAGTCATCCCATCCTGCATCATTCCCATTAACGTCACTGGTAAATAAACATCCTCTGTTTACCAATGTAGGTGACTGGTAAATAAACATCCTCTGTTTACCCCATGTAGGTGACTGGTAAATAAACATCCTCTGTTTACTCCATGTAGGTGACTGGTAAATAAACATCCTCTGTTTACCCCATGTAGGTGACTGGTAAATAAACATCCTCTGTTTACCCCATGTAGGTGACTGGTAAATAAACATCCTCTGTTTACCCCATGTAGGTGACTGGTAAATAAACATCCTCTGTTTACCCCATGTAGGTGACTGGTAAATAAACATCCTCTGTTTACCCCACTGCATGTTAATGTTTGAACCTCTACCTGTTTCAGTTTTACAGGGAGAGACACCGGGAACATACACAGGACAAGTGTTTAGGGCCCTGGAGGGCATTTTATTAAGGGAAGTGGTAGAGGAGGTGAGGGGATCATTAATAAAAAAGAAACTATTCTCCTGTAGGGGCTGCTTTGCTTCAGGAAAAAAGTCCTGGTGGCAGTTTGAGAGTAATGGGTACGGGTGGTGTTTGCTGAGGTGGCCTCTCCTCCCATTCCACCAGCTGTAGGGGCGGGGCTGATCCTGCTGGCTGCCTCTGAAAGTTCCTGAACCTTCCAGCTTTCCGCATTGGGGGCGTTGGGGTGCAACACTAATGCAACAGTTGGGGACACGTTCGTGCCACAGTATAACATCACTGCCTTTTCCAGTATAACATCACTGCCTTTTCCAGTATAGCATTACTGACATGACTACCTGTTCCAATACAACAATAACCCTGGGCTACCATAACATTATTACCTGTTTCAGAATAACATTGCTGTCTGTTCCAGTATAACATTAACACTTGTTTTAATATAACATTACTAACTGTTCCAGGATAACATTACCACATTTCCACCACAACATTACTTCCTATTACAATTTAACATTACTACAGTTGGCTCATTCATAAAATAGTTGATTCACTATATTAAACACAGTTGAAGACAGAGCTGGTAGTTGATTCGCTATATTAAACACAGTTGAAGACAGCTGGTAGTTGATTCACTATATTAAACACAGTTGAAGACAGAGCTGGTAGTTGATTCACTATATTAAACACAGTTGAAGACAGAGCTGGTAGTTGATTCACTATATTAAACACAGTTGAAGACAGAGCTGGTAGTTGATTGACTATATTAAACACAGTTGAAGACAGAGCTGGTAGTTGATTGGCTATATTAAACACAGTTGAAGACAGAGCTGGTAGTTGATTCACTATATTAAACACAGTTGAAGACAGAGCTGGTAGTTGATTCACTATATTAAACACAGTTAAAGACAGAGCTGGTAGTTGATTCACTATATTAAACACTGTTGAAGACAGCTGGTAGTTGATTCACCATATTAAACACAGTTGAAGACAGAGCTGGTAGTTAATTCACTATATTAAACACTGTTGAAGACAGCTGGTAGTTGAAACACTATATTAAACACAGTTGAAGACAGAGCTGGCACTTGATTCACTATATAAAACCCAGTTGAAAACAGAGCTGATTTCTTTCATGTATTTCAACTGTGGTTACAGTACCTAACAAGTTTGGCCTTGATTCTCTGTATTTAGCATCTATATTTAGTTCATGCAACTTCTGAGCAACAAAGCATGAAATACAACCACACCACAACATGCTGCATGACTTTAGAAAACCTATATTAGATTAATACACTGTGAGACATAAAACTGATTATTACACTGAGACATGAAACAGATTTTAATGCTGTGAGACATTTAATACCCTAAGAATCATGTTACAATGTGCAAGTCATAGTTAGCAGCAGTCAGGGCAGTCTGAGTTGTTCTGTTTTTACCAGTGAGTGAAGAGGCAAGATACTGCTTCATGAATGCCAATTAGTCCCATTAAGATAGTTAAAAGGCCTGTTGAGATTTATTTACTGTGAGTAGCAGAGTCTCAGAGATTTGGAGCCAGGCTTTGAGTCTGAGTGTCGACACAAACTGAGACAGAAACGAGCCATTGTGACCAGAGCGCTGTAATTACCGTGGAACTGAAATGCCAGCCTCTTGTCACATGAGCTGTGAGGTAGAGAGAATCAGCACAGCTAGAGACACAGACCCAGAAAGCTGCAACATAGCCCGTTATACTGCTATCAGGTAGGAACAACTGCATTCTATTCCAGAACTACAGCATTCTAGACTAGGGCTATTGCATTGTAACCTATAGCCACTGTATTATACACCAGACTGAATATATTCTAATTATTCTTTAGGTCAGTGTTTTGTGTTGTAAGTTGTGAACATGCATCATAATAATAATAATACATTGAACTTATATAGCGCTTTTCTGGGACCCAAAGATGCTTTACATCAGATACAAAACAAACAACATCCGATGAGAGCGATTGGACAATACACAGACAAACGTAAAAAAAGGGTTTGGACATGACACTGGATGAAGGGAAAGGGCAGGGGTTAGGGGTCGGCTTGTTTGAACAGATGAGGCTTGAAGCAGTGGAAGAAGATGGTAACAGATTCAGAGTCACGGATTGATTGTGGAAGAGAGTCTCAAAGCCTTGGAGCAGCCCTGGAGAAAGCCCCGTCTCCAAAGCTCCGTAGCTTGGACTGGGGATGATGAGGTGACCAGATGTAGCAGAGCGGAGTGACCGAGAGGGTTGGTAATGGGAAATAAGATCAGAGAGGTAGGGTGGAGCAAGCTGATGGAGGGCTGTATAGGTGAGCAGAAGAATGTTATAATCAATGCGCTGAGGGACGCATTGTGGGAAAGCCAGTGGAGTTTATGTAGGTTATGGAGAGAAGAAGATTTGATGTCAGAAAGAAGAGTTGCAGTAGTCTAGGTGGGAGGAGATGATCATGCTATTTACTATATGATGTAGTCAGTGTTGTTAATTATTTTGTTGGGATGTTCTCAAAGTTCATTGTATTTAAACGCTGGTTAATAAGTTATGTTGTATTTTAACCCTGGTTAATAAGTTGTTGTGTGTCATCTGTTAGTTCAGAGTTTTTACATACATTAACATTTACCTTAGATTCAGTCTGTAGAAGATGAGCTGCATTATCACACACTAGAAAATCAAGGGTAACATGGCCACGTTCAGAAACTGCACACTGCATATCTGAACAGAAATATATATCTGCATATCTGTTCAGGAAGTGCACACTTCACATCTGGGCATAGTGAGTAATTTACATTTTAATTGTTTTATAACGTGAATGTCTCATCATGAGAATGGAATCAAGCCTTTACATAAATTCTCTTCCATTTAATTCCACTTTCATTTGTGAATTGCAGCTTTGCTATAGATGGTCAATATCCTCTGCCTGTTTTTTTATTCCTTCATGTTTACAGTATAAGCTTGAGTTTTTCTAACTACTATCTATTGGTACTGCTTTAGATTTCTGGTTGCTTGAGCATGTTGCTAACATAGGTCTCTGCTCTGCGGTGCTGTACAGGTGTACAGTTTGACAGAGACGCTAGTGTGCGCTGCTCCCTGGTCTACTCTCAGTCTGTTCTTCAGAGGAGAAGGAAGCTGAGGAGACGCAAAACTGTCACCGGGATTCCAAGACAAGTTCAGGAGGATTTAGGTACCGTATATCTCAGCTTAACCCTGGCATACAGTTGTGCTCATAAGTTTGCATACCCTGGCAGAAATTGTGAAATTTTGGCATTGATTTTTAAAATATGACTGATCATGCAAAATAACTGTATTTTCTTGAAGGATAATGATCATATGAAGCCATTTATTAACAGATAGTTGTTTGGCTCCTTTTTTAAATCATAATGATAGTGGAAATCACCCAAATGGCCCTGATCAAAAGTTTACATACCTTTGAATGTTTGGCCTTGTTACAGACACACAAGGTGACACACGTGAAAATGGCAACTAAAGGTGAATTTCCCACACCAGTGGCTTTTTAAATTACAATTACTGTCTGTGTATAAATAGTCAATGCGTTTGTTAGCTCTCACGTGGATGCACTGAGCAGGCTAGATAGTGAGCCATGGGGAGCAGAAAAGAACTGCTAAAAGACCTGCGTAACAAGGTAATGGAACTTTATAAAGATGGAAAAGAATATAAAAAGATATTCAAAGCCAAGGAAATGCCAGTCAGTACTGTGCAATCACTTATTAAGAAGAAGTGGAAAATTCGGGGATCTCTTGATACCAAGCCAAGGTCAGGTAGACCAAGAAAGATTTCAGACAAAACTGTTCGAAACAGCCAGAATTGTTTGGGATACAAAGAAAAACCCACAGGTAACCTCAGGAGAAATGCCACAAAAAAGCCCGGTTACAATATGCCCGACAACACCTTGACACGCCTCACAGCTTCTGGCACACTGTAATTTGGAGTGCCGAGACCAAAATAGAGCTTTATTATCACAACCATAAGCGCTATGTTTGGAGAGGTGTCAACAAGGCCTATAGTGAACAGAATACCATCCCCACTGTGAAGCATGGTGGTGGCTCACTGATGTTATGGGGGTGTGTGAGCTCTAAAGGCACGGGGAATCTTGTGAAAATTGATGGAAAGATGAATGCAGCATGTTATCAGAAAATACTGGCAGACAATTTGCATTCTTCTGCAGGAAAGCTGCGCACGGGACGCTCTTGGACTTTCCAGCAATGTCCCTGACCCTAAGCACAAGGCCAAGTTGACCCTCCAGTGGTTACAGCAGAAAAAGGTGAAGGTTCTGGAGTGGCCATCACAGTCTCCTGACCTTAATATCATCGAGCCACTCTGGGGAGATCTTAAACGTGCACTTCATGCAAGACGACCAAAGACTTTGCATGACCTGGAGGCATTTTGCCAAGATGAATGGGCAGCTATACCACCTGCAGGAATTCAGGGTCTCATAGACAACTATTACAAAAGACTGCACGCTGTCATTGATGCGAAAGCAGGGCAATACACAGTATTAAGAACTAAAGGTATGCAGACTTTTGAACAGGGGTCAGTTCATTTTTCTCTTTGTTGCCATGTTTTGTTTTATGATTGTGCCATTCTGTTATGACCTAGAGTTGAATGTGAATCTCATAAGAAATAAAACATTTGTTTTGTCTGCTCACTCATGTTTTCTTTACAAATGGTACATATATTACCAATTCTCCAAGGGTATGCAAACTTTTGAGCACAACTGTATCTAACAACCTCTGAACAAAATCAGATTCAACATTAGTATGCTTATAGTTCATGGAATGTTTAGGATTGTCAATAGTTTGCTGCTTTTTAATCAGTGTTCATTCTTTCCCTACCATGACCCCGAACCTAACCCGGACCATGACCCTAAGAATGACCCTAACCCGGACTATGACCCTAACAATGACCTTAAACCGGACCATGATCCTGACAATGACTCTAATCCAGATACTATGTCACTCCTCCAGATTCTGATGAGTCTCCGGTCACCAGGGAACGGGTGGTGGTCGTCCGTAGCAATGCTGCCCTCTGTAGCGAGGACCTGTCCAGCCATCTGAATGCTAAGAAGGACACTGGCTGTCAGACTGAAGTCTTCCTGGTCAATGTGCCGCCCCGCCGGAGGGTCCGGTCACAGAGGGGTCAGCAGGGTGTCAGCTTTGCCCCCATCCCCCTGTCCCTCTCCACCAGTAATATTTCTTCTCTCCCAGAAGCCTCGGAGCACAGAACTGCTATGCTCTCTTCCTCTGCCTCTTCGCTGGGAGTAAACCTGCGGTCACGTAGCATGTTGAGGGAAGGGGGGCACAACCTCAGGGGGGATGAGGAGGAGGAGGAGCTGTCTCCTTATGAGGCTGTGGACTTTCTATCCGGACCGGAGGAGTTGAAGGATGAGGAGAGCGGGAGTCCTGACGTCCATGCCCAGCCAGACCACCCCCTTGGCAGCCTGCAGTACCAGCAGCAACCTGCTAGTCCAGAGCACCCCTGGATGCAGAGGGTCCACTCTCGCCTGCCCCATCAAGCTAACATGGGGAGTTGTGAGATTTCGTCCAGCTCAGATACCTTCTCTAGCCCACTGCACTCTGCCTCCACCAGGGGGATTCTGGGGGACCAACTGGACCATAAAGATGACCATCAGTCTTCCAGTGGGAACTGGAGTGGCAGCAGCTCAACGTGCCCCTCCCAGACCTCCGAGACCCTCCCTCTCACAGCCTCCCCCCCACTCACTGCCTCCTCCCACTGTGACTCAGAGCTGTCCCTCAACACAGCCCCTCATGCCACCGATGATCCTGCCCCCTTTATAATCCTAGATCCATACCAGATGGACAGGCTGCTTGACGATGCAGGGGTCAGTACAGTTAGTGACAGAGAGTGGAGTTACCCACACCCTGACCATCCTGACCCCCGACCCGAGGACTTCAGCCCTGAGCACTCCAGAGAGGGGGAGGGGAGTCTGGACTGTCCCAGCTTCACTAGCATGGCTACCTGCGAGAGCTTCACCACAGACAAGCCTCCCTCTGAGAAGGCAGACTCTGTATCATACTACTCCATAGACACTGAAGGGTACTACACCTCCATGCACTCTGACTGTGGTCTGAAAGGGAGTAGGAGCTTCACATATAACTACGCTGCCTCAGGCTCCAGCTCTGACTGTGGTCAGGAACACACTGTAGGCCAGCGCTGTCTGTCTTTAAGGAAACCCAAGGCCAAGCCATTACCTCCTAGGCGCAGCTCCTCACTAAGGAAAATCAGCCGAGAGGGAAACACTCCTGACAAGAGCAAACCAAAGAACCCCCAAGAGCAGGAGAGAGAGAGGCCACAGATAGCCTTGGAGGGCTCCTTGGGCTGTCCCCGGCCTGATATAGGAAGGGGAAGTCTGCAGAGGTT
The DNA here is from genome assembly GCA_016801175.1 of Esox masquinongy. Classification (NCBI taxonomy): domain Eukaryota; kingdom Metazoa; phylum Chordata; class Actinopteri; order Esociformes; family Esocidae; genus Esox; species Esox masquinongy. The sequence goes on along the minus strand of JACXGI010013674.1, from coordinate 7,338 downwards.
ACTGTTAATGCAGGACCCCCAGGAGGCCCTTAAAACCTTGGAGGCCTGGCGAGGCGAGGACACTAAGGAGATTCCCAGTTCCAGCCTGTTTGGTACCATTGACACACAGTCCTGTCAGGGGGAGAGCATTGTCCAATCAGACTATACAGATCTCTGGTCCAACACCGACCCGTACCGCTCCCTGTCCAACTCCTCCACTGCTACCGGCACTACTGTTATAGAATGCATCAAATCTCAGGAGAGCTCAGAGTCTCAGACCTCACAGTCAGGCTCCAGAGCCACCACCCCCTCGCTGCCTTCAGTAGAAGACTTCAAGACGTCTTCGCTGCCTTCAGTAGAAGACTACAACATGTCCTCTCTGCCTTCAGTAGAAGACTTCAAGATGTCATCACTGCCTTCAGTAGAAGACATCAAGATTTCATCACTGCCTTCAGCAGAAGAATTCAAGATGTCCTGTCTGCCTTCAGTAGAAGATTTCAAGTTGTCCTCTCTGCCTTCAGTAGAAGACTTCAAGATGTCCTCTCTGCCTTCAGTAGAAGACTTCAAGATGTCCTCACAAGATGAGTTTCAGATTTCTTCTCCTGAGAGGTTGGCTGGCTTAGTGTCGCCATCTAGTGGCTACTCCAGCCAATCAGAGACCCCCACCTCCTCCTTCCCCTCTGCCTTCTTGCCCTGTCCCATGTCTCCCACCAATCAGAAGAGGAAAACCCTTTCACCCACCAATCAGAAGAGGAAGCTCCTATCTCCCACAAATCAGAAGAGAAAGCCTATGTCACCCACCAATCAGAAGAGGAAGCCCAAGGTTCCAGAGAGGAAGTCGTCTCTGTCCTGGTCCTCCACCAGAGATGTGGAACTGCCAGTTATTCCCCCTAGCCACCTGGATCTCAGTTCCCTGTACAGCCTTAGCCCTAACCAGAACCAGCTTCCTCCCGTCTCTACCAAGACCCCGGGCCACAGGAACCACCTATATCCAGTGCACCAGAGCATGCCGAAGTCAACAGCAGCATCGGTCAGGACTGAGACCTCCAGCTGCCCTACCATGGCCATCACTCCCACCATGCTGCTCTCGGTCCAGCTAAGGTCTGTTGGTAGCCCCGACCGGTCCAGCCACACAGAGGTGGCCCCCAGTCCCAACATTAGTCCCCCCTCCAGCAGCCAGGCTCCAGAGGTCAGGTCCCCTCCAGCCTACCACTCCGAGGTACCCCCCTCCCAATGGTATTGTGAGTCACTGTTTTCCCCCAGTGACGGCCCCGTCACTACAGAAAACAGGAGGGGTACCACCGCCTTCAGGGTACCATCAGACCAGCAGACATCAGACCAGCAGACACAACCAGAACATGAGGTTTTTCAGAGGGGAGCTAAGGCCTCTGGGGTGATCCCAGGTCAGCTGGTAGAGGAAGCTATCTTTCCTCGGAGCATCATTCTGGAGGTTGAACCACCAGTGCCCTCTGAGCTACAGAAAACAGACAACCCTTCACTGTGTCCTGTTCAGACCAGCGGTGACACATCATCAGACAGTGTAGACAAAGTACCTGTAATAAGTGATGCTATCAGCAATGCAGCTAGCAGAGAAAAGGAGTGTGATTCCTCAGCTGTTCCAATCAGAAGTAATTCTAAGGACAGCTGCAGTTTGCAGGAAGATGAGGAGGAGATTTTTCCGATAGAGGAAGACCCCAGCTCCACCCCAGGGTCCCTGCCAGACACAGAGCAGGGATACTGCAGTAAAGGTCAGATATCAGCCATTAAGCTTCTGATTTATTTCACTTACTGGCTGAACTAAGACAGTACAAATGTATCCAAAGGTATTGAGGTGCTTTTAAACCAATCACGCATTGTCTCGTACTCCAGAGTCAAGCTCCTGGGACACCTCTCCTGTGAGTGAGGACAAGGCTGAGGATGATGTATTCCTCTTTCCCAGCAAGGCTCGTACTACAGAAGACCTGTTTGCCATGATACACAGGTGGGTTTCTGGCAGGTTTAAATAGTCACTAAGCTAACAAAGTGTACTATTATCCATAACTCTAACCATTGTTTTAATATCCTTTATAGATCGAAGAGGAAAGTTCTTGGTAAGAAGGACTCTGGAGAGTTGAGTGTCCAGCGTCGTCTGTGCGCTGCATCTGAGGGAATCTCGTCTGGCAACCCAGATTCCCCACCTGGCCACATCATTACCTCTCCAGTGTCCCTGCTTACTCCTGGTACTCCAACCAACATTAGTCCCCAGAAAGCCCCAGGACCAATCTACCGCAGCCTAAAGAAGTCCAGTACCTCCAATGAGGAATTTAAACTGCTACTCCTAAAGAAGGGCAGCCGCTCAGAATCCAGCTACCGCATGTCAGCCAAAGAGATCCTGAAGAGCCCAGTCGGCCCCAAGGCTCCAGGAGAACCCCTGGTCTCTCAAGGGGAGCCCCAGTCCCCCCCACCAGGTGTAGTGCAGTTTCCCAGTCCCTTCACCGAGGGCTTCTCCCCTAAAGGGCTGTCTCCTGTTGCTTCATCCAGACATGGCCGCTCACGCATCCCTCCCCCAGCCAACAGCAGCCGCTACAGCAGCCGCAGTAGACACCACCCGGCCCCGATGCAGGCCATCTCAGAGGGCGAAACGGAGAACTCAGATGGGAGCCCCTCCTCGCAGAGATCCTCCTAACACAAAGACATTTAAAAAACAGAGGAACATCTTACTGTTTTAAAACAGACAGAGGAACATGTAAAGGTTTTAAAACAGACAGGAAAATATGTTGAGGTTTTAAAGCAGACAGGAAAATATGTTGAGGTTAAAAAAAAAGACAGAGGACATTTTAACATAAAAAAAGACAGCACTTTAATGTGCTGTGATCAGGACCAGGAGTGAGAAGGCAGACATCTTCTACATTAACCATATGACAGCAGGTACATTGGGACAATCTTAAAAGGTTCTCAAATTCCAAACAAGTAGGATATTCAGAAGGACTAAGACATTTAGCTGGTCATTTATTCCATAAACACATCCTATGCACTTGACTTTAGGGCTCTACTCAATCTGTATATTTTCAATTTAGCTTTACACAGAATAATTTACATTTGAAGTCAACATTCCTGCCTTAGCACAGATTGAAATCACAGTAAATTTGTATGTTGGCTTAATATGAAATTACCTTTAAATATATATTTCACAATCTGTAACATTTCAGTGATACAGGTTGATTAGAGCCCTTAATTCCTCCAGAAAATCCCTTCTGTGATATTTCTGCAAAATGCCACATTGTATTTTTAGAGAAATTCCTATAAAGGCTGTGACATGGCTCAATGATATGGCACATTTTGTGTCTTGCTTTTTGCTAAATTGTTTATCTCTGATTTTAATGTTTAAATAGCCTAGTCCTCATTTCCTCTGGTTCAACATAATATAGCTTTGTTAGAAATGTATTTGGTTGAACAGAATACAGTGCTATTCTTAGTCACCTCGTTCAAAAGAATAATCAGCATTTAATCATGACTTGTATTCTGTGAATACCTTTGCATTTAGATACAAAGAGTTTGTGCATTTTGACTAAACCAATAAATTAGAAAATAATTTAATAATCATAATACCAATAGTTTAAAGATGCATTTGAAGACTGACACTGCAAGGAAGAGCAGAACAAAAGCTGTGAAGCTAGCCAGTAGCCATAGCTCACTTTAATATAGTACCTGTGAAGCTAGCCAGTAGTTATAGCTCACTATACTATAGTAGCTGGATTGCTGTGCTCATGGATGGAGAGCAGAACACACAATATAGCAAAATGATTTTATGAATCATTTTGAATTTATTATTATTTAAAAGAACTGAGACTTAGAATAACTTGATCATGTCCTTTTGTACAGATGTAACATCACTGTAGAAATTGGAATTATGCAACTTGAAAACTAACTTGGTATGTTGGGTAAGTCACGAGAAGCAGCTAGCTAGGTGAGGAGGAGAAGCCATTAAGGGACATGATAAGGAGCAGTTAAAAATTTAAGGAGGTGAGGAGGAGCAGGCAGGCAGATTGGGAGGTGACAAGTAGCCGGAAACCAGATGGGCGGGGGATGTTGGGCCCAGGCCAAGGTCAGGGGTCAAGAATTGTGGAGGACAAGATGGACATTTAATGTTAATAAAGGTTGTTTGTAGTTTGTTGATGTGATGTTTTTAATGTGAAAGTGTTGAATGGAAAAGAGGAATGTGTTTTAATGGAACAAAAGGAGTAAACGTGCTAGCTAAGGAATGGATTCAATACAAGGCATGTGTTTTGTCAGTATCGGAGGTGTTATCGTGTTATAGCTGTGAAGCAACTGCTGTAGATTCAATGGTGAGGCCGATAAGCTAGAGGGAATATTTAGGGACTTGGCATTTTCTGCTATTTGTAACTTGTCACTGAATCATTCTTTCTTCTCCATCTCACCACTTAAAATAAGTAAATAATTAGATATTTTAAAAATATTAAAACTGTGGGGGTTAAGGTTCTCTGCTGCCATCATACATCTCCATGTCCATTTCTTGTAGGGCATGCCCGGTTGTTCAACTACATGTTGATTCTCAACCTCTAGGAAGACCCCATTGTGCAAATGGGAATCCTGAATGTGTCCGTTTATATGAGTCATACTTTGCTACAGGAAAGTCCAATGAGTCACTACAGGTCTTGTGTCAATGAGTCACTACAGGTACTGTGTCAATGAGTCACTACAGTTACTGTGTCAATGAGTCACTACAGGTGCATGTCAGAGTGCTTTGCTTCACTCTGACATGGCGACTGCATTTTGGCTATTTGATGAGACAACAGAAACAAAGATATACAGTTATAAATTTATGAAACACCTAGTACAGACTCCACAGTGTGGGCAAGCGAATAATTAAGCTTACAATTCTGCGAAATACCATGTCCATCTGAACAATTTGCTCAATTTAACCATCTGGCTCATGTGATTATGTTAAACCGTCTGGCTCGAGAGACAATGTTTAACAGCATGTCAAGTCACTGTATGCAGCTCACCTTTATGTTATCATTAGCTAGCTCATTAGGAAAGTTTTGCATTGTGACTAGTGACAAAATTAACGTTACAATGCTACCCCTTTAAGATTACTTACTGTTTGACTTTGCTACCTAACCTAATAGCTAACCATGAACCATTGAAGTCTAATAGCTACCAGTTTAATTACTGTGGCATATAGTGTAGGATGTCGCCCCCATTTAAGATTAAATCTTTTTTCCTCCCAAGCAGTGGAAAGACTGGTGTTGAAGTAGTAGGATTACTTTCATGCTTATTTAGTAGGGTTTTTTTGCAGTGAGGGAAAGGGTGGACACAGGGAATAAGTAGACCTATTGAATCATTCAACAAATGACAAGGACGCTCTACAAGACCAAATTAAATCAATCAAATGCATTTTATAAAGCCCCTTTTTACATCAGCAGTTGTCACAAAGTGCTCTTAAGATACCCAGCCTGAAACCCAAAAGAGAACGCAACAACAGAGTTGATGCACAGTGGCTTGGAAGAACTCTCTAGTTGGGTTGAGAAAGAAGACTGAAGGGTGGCCAGTCCTATTCTTGCTGTGCTGGGTGAACATTGAGTAATACCTTTTAGGTAATACCTGAGTAATACCCCATCAATTTCTTTAATCCTCAGATAACAAGCAGGATAATAAATGCATGGTCTGAGTCCAGAGTCCTTAAACTAAATCCAAGTCAGCTGCATAACCAGGTGGACAAGGACAGGGACAATCAGGTTGGGTGTGGGCTGTGGCTGCAGGAATCATCAGGCAGCAACTTCATCTGCAACACAACCAGGAGGACTTTGGACAGGGACAGTTACGGGTCATTTGGGCCTGGTAGTCCCGAGGCGCAGTCCAAGGGCCCATGTCCTCCTGAGGTTAAACAGGACACCAGGAAAGGTAGAGAGAGCATTCCTTGGATGCAAAAGGATACATGTTAAAGTTGTTAAACAACAACTACAGTGAGCAGGCATAATAGTACTTAGCTTCAGCAAGTCAGGAGTCGATACGTCCAAATATGGTACCAGTGAGAAAAAGCTGAATGAAAAATAACACATTGGTAAACTCATAAATAAAGAATTTAACCAAATTAATTCAGAAAATGTTTAGTCGAAAAACGTTTTGACAGGTGGCCAAGTAGATACAGCAACAAACAGCAAGTAGCGCACGGCACGTCAAAATGACCACGTATCCACATGATTGTGTACAGGAAACCTGAAAAATGGCAGGTTACTTTCTTAGCCCAACAATCACATTAAATCTAAGAATTCATTAATGGAAATAGAAATGGATTTAGTCCAATTTTTTTAAGGTATTTTTTCGTCTTTTCACCATCTTGTCATTGTCAGGAAAAAAAGTTTGAACAGTGTTTTTTATTAGAGCATCGTTAAAAAAATTAACTACTTCACAGTCCAGCACCCGAAAACTAAACTGGGTTTGAGAAAGGTGGAACCTAGACATTTGCACTGATGGGGTTTGTCTTTTGCTCTAACTGATGTTATTATTGCAGGATTTTACTTGTAAGACTTTCAGACTTTCCTTATAAAATCCACCAAAGTTCCTAATTCCTAAGGATGATAAAATTGATTATTCTGACAAAGTGTTTAAATGTGTTTATTTGAAACATTAAACTGACATATTGGATTACTTGATTAAATTGATGCTTTTCAGAACATACAATGAAACGGAGTGTGAAAATGTTATGGTTTTGCTACTAGATGCTCAAATGATTTGCATCCATGTTTTTGTATTTTTTTGTACACATTTGTAAATACAATCCTTTTAAAGTTTTTGCAAGATGGGTGGTTTTAGTAAAATATTTTTAAAGTTGATATTAATTCCAAGCCTTTGTATATTTTTGAGCTGTACAACATTTTTATTAATTATGTATTTATTTTTGAATAAACATTGTGACAATCCTTGTTAATCTTTAGTCTGCTTTATTTGTATTTTTATCAGTTGCAAACCGTGATAATTGGAGCTCAAGGTAGTAAAGAAATCCAGTATGTAATTTTATGTTTAAAAAAAATAGTGAATTCATAGAAACCAAGCATCACTTAGGAGCATTCGTGCATTAGTGCTGGCTCTTGTCAGAATCCAAATCACCTTTATTTATTGAGTTTACAAATACCTAGAATGATGCTGCCAGTAGTAAACAACATTCAGAGAAAGAACACACGGAATACACAAAATCTCCATATATTTAATCTCTCTCTCTTTGCATGGATATACAGTACACTACCGTTCAAAAGTTTGGGGTCACTTGGAAATGTTTTTTAAAGAATTTTTTTAAAGAAAAAAATATTTTTTGTCTGTCACGTCCCCGCCTCCGCGAGCGCGCAGCAGAGGGCGCCC
>JACXGI010013673.1:8217-19671 GCA_016801175.1 Esox masquinongy | reverse complement strand
GAGAGGGGGGAAGAGAGAGAGAGATTGGGGAAGAGAGAGAAAGCGGGGGAGGGGGGGGCTTGATGGAGATGAGATTCTACTGGTTGGTCTCTGAAGTACAAGTATTTGTCTTTGCCAATGTTCACCACATTGACACATTATATTGGAAGACTAGCTGAGCCTGACCCAGGTAGGTTCACAGCCACTCAAACAAATTTTGAAATCCCAATTTATATTCAGCAGCAGTATGTGCATCAACCCTTTAGGATAACAGTAACATCCTCCCCATACCACTACAGGGCCTATGACACGGACACTGAGCAGTTTCACCTTGTACACACACACACACACACACACACACACACACGTCTTATCTGGGATTTGTTTGAGATTCCGTGGATTCTCTCTGATTCTGCCCTCATTAGTGGAATTCTGTTCTCTGGGGCTGGTGTGATCTGGACAGCTTCACACACGCACACGTACACACACACACACACACACACACACACACACACACACACACACACTCATCAGGGTTGAGAGCTATAAAGGGACGTTCTAGGTCTTAGGAACAGAATAAGATGTGGAGTTCCTTCTGTTAGCCTGTCTGCATCTCTTTCTTCCTTTCTGCTTTGTTGGCATCAGCTAAAAATGCACATATTGCCCATTACAGCGTACTTAGACATGAGTAATAATATTCAAGACTGCCAACAGGAAAATCGCTATAACGGTATGTTAAGACAGGCAGGTTTGTAAGTCTGTCAGACATTATCCCTTCTTTTCTAGCAGGCAGTATTGTTCGGCCGATCTGCAGCTCTCTGCTTCCTCCCCCCAATAGGGTGGGAAACCTATGACCTATTCTCATCTCAGAGGTCTTTAAAATCTTGAGTAATGTTTTCAGATTCGGGAGAATTGCGCTAACTGTTTTGTAGTTTTTAAATGTTGTCAGGAAATGCAGCTGTCGGGGCGCAGTGTTTTCCTTGGCTCTCTCAGCGAGAGTGTACGTCCTCAAGGTTTTTCTATGGTTTTGATCCGTAACCATGGTCAAATGGTTTTGCCGTGGGGTTTTGTTGATTTAGGGCTGTGTAGCACTGCCTATGTTTGTGTTTCCAAGTAGGTCATGTCATTTTGACTATGTTGTCATTTATGTTAGTGGAACAGTTTTCTAAAGCCTGCCTCAAAACCAGCTGAACTTCTCGTTCGCTCAGCTCTTTATGTTTTTTACCAATTCAAAACATTCCTCTAATTCCCTCTCTCTGTATTTCGGGCTCTGCGTGCATTCGTGCATGTGTGTGTGTCGATTGGCCATGGTGATCAGACAGAATCACGGAGCGTTGCCAAGACGACAGCTGGGCTGGCTCAGAATTCCGACGCATCTGATCTGGGATCGGCATGGCAGGGGAGCGTCTGTCTACGATACACACACACACACACACACACACACACACACACACAAAAACCCAAAGAGGAGGGCATCGCAGGGGAGCGTCTGTCTGCATCAGGAGAGGGGGGGTGAGATAAAGGTTGTTGGAGGTTGGGGTGGGTGTCAGGGGTTACAGCGAAAGAGGGGACAGGAGAGACAGAGAATGGAGAGATGAGGGGAAGGAGAAAGAACAGAGAGATGCAGGCTGTAGGCTGGGCAGAGAGAATCAAACTGTCATATCAATGGACAGTCAGCCTCGTTCTCCTTTCTCTTCCCTCCCTTTCTCTCATTTCTCTTCTCTGTCACAGCATCATAGAGAATGGAGGGAGGGAGGGAGGGAGGGAGAGGGAGAGCAAGGAAATGAAAGAGAGAGGTGGAAGAGGGAGAGAGGGATGAAGACGTCATTAGTTCAGCTAAGAGCAACTGAAATTACATTCTATCTCCACATAAGAGATTAAACACCAACAGAAAGCCTGGAAGCGTTGTCTTCATCTGCACTTTTGAGAGATGCCCTGTCAATGAATACAGTTCATCTTTTATGTGATGGAGGACCATTCTTTGAACTTACGGAATGTGGCTTTAATGACCAGATGCAGGCTTTCACTTGAGACATTTCTTTTTGTTCTCTCTCTTCATCTGTCTCTCTCCATGCTTTCTCCTGCTCTGTCTCTCTGAGCTGCAGACATAAGCATGTCGATCTCACTGGCCTGAATCTCTGAGTCTTCAGCTGTTGTCAGTGCGTGAGCGAGCGTAAGTTTGTGTGTCTGTGAGCAATGCTTGCATGAATTTGGGACAAATCTTACTTCTCAGTTCAGTTATTGTGTGTGTGTCTCTGTGTGTGTGTGTTTTGGTGAAACAGATCGAATTAGTACCAGAAGTCCTCACAAGGATTGTAAAACATGAAAAAAACTGCCCTTATGAGAACCCTTGCCAGTCTCGTCCGGGACAAAATACATTTCCAGTTTAGGAGATCGGTTCAGGGTCATATTTACAAATATAGTTAGTGCTTGGATAGAGGTTATTTTATCATTTAGGCCAGGGCTGCCCAACCCTGTTCCTGGAGATCTACTTTCCTGTCGGTTTTCTCTTCAACCCCATTTGTGCCTAACTAGAGTGAGCTTTTCATCCATCTCATTATAAGAATCAGGTGTGCTAAATTAGAGTTGGAGAGAATCTACAGGACAGTAAATCTCCAGGAACAGTGTTGGGCAGCCCTGATTTAGGCATTACGAGTTTAGGTTTAGTCATTAGGGCTTGGTTAAGTTCAGGCATAAATGTTATTCGGCTTAATTGTTAGGTGTAGGGCAAACATAACGGTTAGGGTTAGAATTAGGGTAAACCAACAGTGGTAAGGTTTTTGGATAGGGTTAAGCTTTTGGCTGGGTTAAGTTTCGGCATAAATGTTAGGTTATTGAGGTTACGGTTTGGGTTTGGTTCAGGTTAGGGCAAGGTTTAGGGTTCGGATTAGTCAAAGTAGGATTCTTTTAAGGACAATCAACTTTGGTGTCCCCGTTTAGATAGCTAAGTAAACGCGCGTGTGTGTGTGTGTGTGTGCGCGTGCGCGCACATGTGTTCCTACATATGCATGTCTGTCTGAAGCTCAGAGCTCAAGTTACACTCTCAGACAAAGGGCCTCTTTCATCCTGCTTTTCATGTGGGCAACACACAAAACACACACACTGCTAAATTATTGCCCCGGTAGAACAATTTTTCATTATCCCCCCTTTCCTCTCCTTGCCCATCTTTCCCTTTCTTCCTAGAGATCTGTTGTTACCTCCCTCCTCCACACACACACACACACACACACAAACCCAAACACACGTTCTTTGACGCAGAAATGCTAGGCGGTAGTTCTGGAGATGTGACTCTACAAAGAGGAGGACAGGAGTGTTTAAATGTTAAATACCTTATCAGTACAATTTCACACTCCGGTCTCTAGCCACAATATGACACACATTAATCCTGGCCTGAGGTGTGTGTGTGTGTGAATAAACGCCATCTGTTACCCTGGTAACCTGATTAATCAGTTGATCCTTGATTACCCCAACCAGCCTTAAAGTCAGTCACTCAGATACACCTCTTCACCTCCTCTTCATCCCTCTGTACCGACTCGGCATGTGGGTTTGCTTGGAAAATACCTCAGACAACTGGTTTCATGCTGCTTGCCTACCCCAGATACTGAGATCAAGGTAATCAGTGTATGTATGTACACACACACACACACACATACACACACACACGCTGATATCATCTGAATTTAAGGCTACATTCCATTGGCTCTGCCTCCTACAGTCTGAGAGGTCCAAGGGGCGGGGAGAGGAGGCCTAACTACACACACACACACATACACACACACACACACACACACACACACACACAGTGAAATTCATATTCACATTTGGAATGAATGTTGGCAGCTCCTTCTGTAAATACGAGTTTGGATTGACTTATCTCTGCCGCCAAAGAAAAGCAGCTTAATACATCCACAGACAGACAGCGTGTGCCCTGCATGCTGGGATGTTTCTCTCTCCCTGATTGGAGGGGAAATGTGTCTTTTCACAGTAGGTGAGGGAGGAAGCTGGGTACATGTTTTTTCTGCATATTTCTTTTTTCAATGCCATAGGTTGATGTTAGACCAAGATGAGACAAAAAGAACCAGAGAGAAGATAGAGAGAGGATGGCGGGAGAGAGGATGAGGAGAGAGAATATGGAGAGAGATGAGGGAGGAGGGAGGGAGAGAGGAGGAAGAGACAGAGAACATAGAGAGAGAAGACTGAGTTTTGTGCTCTGGAGCAGGAAGCAGGGATTTCCTCAGGAGATGGGAGCCTAGCGTTTCCTCACGATACTGTGGAGATGTGTACCAGTAAAACACACAGGACAAAGCCCTGCAGTCCAATATCTGATTGGTCCCGAGCAGTGAAAGCAGATTTCCAATCCTTGATCCGGATATTCCTTCACTGATATTATTGTGGCAAGGAGACGACAACATTGCCTATTTTTTCGTACATTTCTGGCTTTGTCGTTGTGTTATTTATTTAGCTGGGGGTGTGGTTGCGGCCGCTGACAGATTTTCTCATTACAAGCGAAGCCATAACTTTGATAAATCACTCTAGCTCCTGGCCTCCACAGCTCTCACTGGATTACAAAACTAATTGAACATTCTTCTCCTTCGCCCACTCACTCGCTCATTCTTTCACTTCATACTTCTCGCTCGCTCTCTCATCTCTTCCTCCCTGTTACACTCTTTCGCTCCTCTATCTTCACTGAATGGCTCCAGTCTCATACTGGCCAGTAATCAAGTGCTGCGCTGTGGAAGGGGACTTGGTTATAACAGGCTTCTGATCAGGGGACAGGCAGTGGTTTAGGGTGTGTTGTAGTGTGTCTGCTCAGACGACCTCTGGGGTGAACGACCTCTGAGCCTGACCCTCTGGGGTGAATATTGTTTTTTTCATTTCATATCCCGAGTCTTGCTGAGGGACCTTGAGATGCTGGAGCGCCTCTCATTCCATACATTCCTGTCTGGAACTCAAGAGTTCTGTGTAAACATTCATGACTTGACATAACCAGGAGGACAGGAGTGTGTTAGCGCCACTATGTGCATCTGGCCACGGACAACAAACACTCATGAGCAAACGCAGGCCGTCTCTTTGGGGGTTTGTCTTCCACCAGAAAAACAACCCTGCTGCGGAGAGATTACTCATGTCACATTCGGTGATTGCGTGTGTGTGTGTATACATACAAGGATGTGTTTTACGGTGTGTGTGTGAGGATGTTTTTACTGTAATGTACCAGGACCAGCAATTTTCTTTTCCTGCACTGTGGCCTGAATATTGACCCCTAGTCTCTCTCTCTCTCTCTCTTTGTCTCTCTGTCTTTCTCTCACTGTCTCTCTTTCCCTTTTATTTTCCAGGGAACTGAACAAACCACAGTAACAAATGTTTGCAAACACTGCCACCCTTTGGCCAGTTAAGGAACTACACAATAAAATGTCACCCTACCAGAACATCCATTTAATCTCTGTCTGTCTTCAGGAAATTCTACTACATAACCCTCCTGAGAGACCCAGTGTCTCGGTACCTCAGCGAGTGGAGACACGTCCAGAGGGGCGCGACGTGGAAGACCTCGTTGCACATGTGTGACGGGCGCACTCCCACTCCAGAGGAGCTGCCTGCCTGCTACGAGGGTTCTGATTGGTCAGGCTGCACCCTACAGCAGTTCATGGACTGTCCTTATAACCTGGCCAATAACAGACAGGTGACACACACATACACACACACACACACACACACACACACTGGTATATATAGAATACAACATTATATAATTATCTTTATACCAAACAGTGGTGAATTGCAGTAACCCCACCCCTTTCCTGTAGGTTCGTATGCTAGCGGACCTGAGCTTGGTTGGATGTTACAACATGTCAACTGTCCCGGAGCAGAGACGCTCCCAGCTCTTATTGGACTCGGCTAAGAAGAACCTGAGGGACATGGCCTTCTTCGGCTTGACAGAGTACCAGAGGAAAACACAGTTCCTGTTTGAACGCACCTTCAGACTGAGGTTCATTCGGCCCTTCATGCAGTACAACAGTACCAGAGCAGCTGGTGTGGATTTGGACAACTCTACGGTTAGTGTGTGTGTGTGTGTGTGTGTGTGTGTGCGTGTGTGTGTGTGTGTGCGTGGGTGCGTGTGTGCGTGTGTGCGTGTGTGTGTGTGAGCGTGTTCAAAGTTCAAGTTCAAAAGGTTTATTTGTCATTTGCAATAACAAGTTATGGCAATGAAATGCTTGGTTTTCCTACTCCTGACAGTGCAGTTAAAAGTTAATAAATTAACAGTAATTATAATAGAAAAATAAGAAGATAACACGAACTATCAATAATAACACTATACAACGTGTGTGTGTGTGTGCGTCCGCGTGTATTATTTCACTGAATTGCCAAATGGTAATATGTTATTCTCAAGTAGAAATGACACATAATGATGACAAATACTTTTCTCATCAAAACAATGCCGTTTTTAATATTTTATGGAAAATAACTGCCACACCGGATGACAAATTAAAGGCTCACATTTATGTTCAGTATCCGGCCACTTGATTTTATGTCTGATATTTGAGTAAATTCTAATTAAAATGTGACAGTTAAACTTCAACATCTACAGTTAAACTGTTGATCCAAGTTAGACAGACAGTAGCCATCCACAGACCTCTGGACGCTACAGCCACTGTGCTGTCTGATGTGACTGTGTGCTCCCTACTGAAGGTACAGCGCATCGAGGAGCTGAACGAGCTGGACATGGAACTCTACGATTACGCCCGAGACCTGTTCCAGCAGAGGTACCAGTACACCAGGCAGCAGGAGCGACGCCTGCAAAGACTCAGGGGCCACAACCAGAATCACAACGGTCAGGGGTCAAGGGTCAGGGGTCAAGGTCTAGGAGTGGGCCTGTGGCCTTCCCGACCGAAACAAGGCCCTGACCTGGGAGAGGGGGAGGTAGAGGGGGAGAGCGATGGCCCAGAGGAGGAGGGGAGAACTGAAGAAGCGGGAGGGAGGCCACAGACAGAGGACTATATGAACCAGATAATTAACCGTTGGTAACACTCACTGTCAGAGACGTAGCCGGGAGGCGTTCAGGGGTGGGCATGGAAACGGTAGCTATGGAGACGGTAGAGGAGTTAAATGGATGGAATGTCACTGACAACCGACTTCCTTCCTTCCTTCTCTCCCCTCTGACTCCTCTTCGATGCCTTTGTCTCTCTGGTACTCACAGGCAGGGCACCGTCAACGATATATATAGTGGGAAACCGTTAGAAACCCCTTAAAGGATTTCCGCACTTCCTGGATGTATAGCTCCAATCAGCAATCAGAAATGTAAACCCCTGGACAAGTCAATGTGTTCACGGACCAAGGTGAACCATCAAAAGGAGAATATGACATTTACCGGAGAGACTGTATGTGAAGCAAGAGCCGGGTCGTTTAGCTTGAAAATCAGCCACCATTTCAAATGTGACCATGCTTCTTTCTGAAATTAATGGTAATTCAAATGTTAAAAACTATGCTTTTTGTTTTACTGCTTTTCTAAAAGCAGTCTTGTAATGACACTGGGACCTACAGTTACTTTTTCGAAGGAAAAAGGGCTGTTGCAGCCTACAGTTAATTTTTCGAAGGAAATGTTACTGATGGGTGGATGTAGAATAGCCGTTATTTAAAAATCGAGACTTTATATATCCATTGGAAATGATAAGTATTCACCCACCTTAGATTTCTTTACATTTGATTTGCGTTGAAGTGGGATTGAAACTGGTTTAACTGTATTCCTTTGTGATTGAGCTATGCAAAATATTCCCTAATGTAAAACTGAGCAGAAATTCACAGTTCTCACGTTCATGAACACAAGAGTGTAGTTATACATAAGTACTCATTTGTTAAGGGATGCCTAATTAGTACACTGGTAAAATGTGACTTGGCACAGAAATGACATTAGCTGCCTTTGCACGTCAGCCCAATTCTGATTCTGCTTCCTCATCTAACTGGTAAACCTGGAATTTGAAACGATCAAATGTGGTTGGATGAAAGACCAATTCATGGAAACAGATATAATTTATTGGGCTTCCGTTGTAAGTTCAGCCATAGACACACTGTGAAACAACAGGTTTGGACATATTTGTAAATGACTAAACCTCACTCTTTCCAGCGTACATTGATCATCTGTAAGGTCCCTCAGTGAAGTATTGAATTTTAATCCCACATTCAACTACAAAGATGAAGGAGCTTTTGGAAAGCCTCGAAGAAAGGCAGTGGTTCCTAGGATGGCAACAATGACAAATCAGACATGAAGTTTTGTTTTTCATTCTGATTTTATCATTCCAAGTTGACATTGCTGAGCATGCTATCAAGACTGTCGTCTAGGAATTCAAATGTATTCATTTCAACTCTGCTTCGCAACGCAACAAAACCGAGGTGGGTGAATAAACCCACTGTCTGTATGCATCAATAACTAGTGCACTGCCCACAACGCCCTATTCCCTATGTAGCCCACTATATCCAGTCAGAGCCCTATGAGGAAAAGGGTGTGAATTGGGATGTGGCCACGAATGTGATGAATGTCAGCGCTGATCGGGAGAAGTGTAAAATAGCCCAAACCTACTGTTGAATTGGGAGTGCCCCTCTGAACAGGGATTTGGACCAAATCAGACCCGATGCCTCATGCCACGTTTCCGTTTGTGACTACTTTTACACGCGTGTGTCTGTGCGCTCCCACACGTGTGTCAGTGTAAATAGTACGTATGCATTTTTGTAAATAGCATGTGATTGTATAGATGTGCGAGTACGAGAGAGAGAGAGCGAGGGAGGGAATGTGGCATTGCTGTGATCGCTATGTGACCCATCTCTTGCCATATTCCTAGACGGCAGAAACCTTTGTATTGTGCGGAGAGGTATGTCCTGAGGCGTTTCGGACTTTCTTTTGTACCTTCAACCAGTCAAACCGAAGATCCGGAGCTTCCTAAAGCTTCTGCGGATCTCGGTCATCCGAGCGCTCCACTTCACAAAATACAGAGATAGGCTAAGGTCCAGTTAGTTTCTACAATCTGCTGCTACAAAATGTGTTCGATGTGGGCTATCACTCAGGAGTCTGTCCTGGGGAATTAAACCTGATTGAGTACAAGTAGTGTCCATAACAGTAGTTAATGCTGAATGGTCCTGCATGGATGTTAAAACATTAGGAATTAATATTCACACTCCTGTCTTACAGTAGGCTCATGTTATACCATGCTATTATATTCAGTTCTGTCATGTAGCCTAGAATAATCAAAATGTCACTTTGCAGAGATTGATCTAGCCCGTATCTAACTTTTTTCAACTCCCCTGAGTAGCCTGTTGTCTGCGAGTTGGGAATGAACGGGACATGATCCAAACATGCACAGATATTTCCAGAAACTCCGGATCCCGAACGATACAGTCAGTGTCGTTGGATCTGCAGCCACAAGCTGTCATGTAATTCCTAACATGGAGGGAGCGATGTACACGAAAAGGTAGAAGTTGCCCTGAACCATAGACGCCCCTGATATCTGGCCCTGTTTTGGTGGTTTGGAGCCAACTCTAGCTACACTGGTATGTCTGTAGTCCAGAGTTGTCACCGCTATGGCCACTGTAGCACAACTCCACCAGCGCTCGATAAAACCTCTGGAGTCCCTCAAAGTCAAACTGCTTCTTTACAATGTTATGTCTTAAACTATTGATTTAATATTTATGTTGAGTGAAAGTGTCTCAAGACAAACTGCCTGTTTTGCAGACTGTGTCCCATTCCCTCTATGAGCATCATTCAGGTTATATTTCTTATTGCAAAATGGATCATCAACTACCAATTAAAATGTTTTTATAAACAACTTGTTTTGTGTTATTTTATAACTTGGTGCACACATTCAGCATATCGGTCCTCTATTATCTCCCCTCTCTCTACTTTTCTTTCCTATTTCAATCTTTATCTGCTCCTTCATCTCCTTCCCCCTCTTCCATCTCCACCTCTTTCCATCTATATCTCCCCCTCCTTTTCTTCCCTCTGTCTCTCATACACATACAGTAAAACTGCAGAAGCTTGACCTCATAAAGCAGCCTGTTCCCTCCTATTGACAGCCTTGTCCTGTCAACATTGATCTACTGTCTAATTCAATCTACACACACACACACACCGAAACACACACCTACATCGAAGGCCAGTTGGGACCCGGGGATGGAAAAACAGCCTGTGGCTTGAGGGAGGGTGAAGGGTGTAAATCACGCTTCAAGCCCTTGGTGGATTGAGGAGAGGAGGAGTGTGAATGAGACAGAGAGTGTCGGGGAACAAGGAGAGCCAGGTGTTTACAGCTGAAGGGAGGGTAGAGGAATACACACGTGATGCCAAAAGCCTGGACTGGAGAGGCAGTGAGATTGACGGGTTTGATGAGTGTGGGGGGGGGGCAGATAGGGCTGAGTAAGGAGTAAAATGGCTAGAGGAGGGTACGAGGGAGCAGGTAGGGATGGAAGGGGGAGGGGTTACCTCATAACCTCAGAGGCCAGACAGACAGGCCAGGCAGACAGACAGGCCAGGCAGACAGGCCAGGCAGACAGTGGCCAGGCAGACAGTGGCCAGGCAGACAGGCCAGGCAGACAGGCCAGACAGACAGGCCAGGCAGACAGACAGACAGGCCAGGCAGACAAGCCAGGCAGACAGACAGGCCAGGCAGACAGACAGGCCAGGCAGACAGGCCAGGCAGACAGGCCAGACAGACAGTGGCCAGGCAGACAGTGGCCAGGCAGACAGGCCAGGCAGACAGTGGCCAGACAGACAGGCCAGGCAGACAGTGGCCAGACAGACAGGCCAGGCAGACAGTGGCCAGACAGACAGGCCAGGCAGACAGTGGCCAGACAGACAGGCCAGGCAGACAGTGGCCAGACAGACAGGCCAGGCAGACAGTGGCCAGACAGACAGGCCAGGCAGACAGTGGCCAGACAGACAGAGGGCTGACTAGAGGGTGTGCTGACAGTACAGTCGAAAAGGAAGGTTTTGAGTGAGGAACAGAAGTGTTCAATTTGCAGTGGTCTCTTAATTTTAACCCTTCTGTTCCTCACTCAAAACCTTCCTTTTCGACTTTTTTGGAAAGGAAAGAAAAAGGTGCAGGGGTCTCTTAATTTTTTCCGGAGCTGTATACATGTTGTATTATACTACACTGTTTGTTTATGATCTCTGATTGGCCCTTTGTTTCACCACACTAAACCCTGGTTCAGGGTCATCGTCACGTAATACGTTTGCCTGAGTTGACTGGAATCCGCGATATAACGCCTTTTGGGAGTGGCTGTCCTACTCGTCTCGTGAATTCTTCAGTAGCTGCCATCACAACAGTTAGTAAGTCGTCCTACGAGCCGAGGTCAGGGACAGAGTTCTCCTGACTAACATAACCGTCCTGAGTTTATATTTGTGTTGCTCCTTGAAGATAGTGTGTGAGCGGTGAGGCATGGAGCGGGGTGGTATATGGTGAATATACCACGACTAGGGGCTGTTATTAGGCATGGAGC
>JACXGI010013672.1:0-20361 GCA_016801175.1 Esox masquinongy | reverse complement strand
TTTTTCAATTGAATTGTTCACGTTATAGATCACATTAAAGGTGGAAAATTTCTGACATGATTTATCTTTGTCTCATTCTTTTACATCACAAGAACCTGGCATTTTAACTGGGGTGTGTAGACTTTTTATATCCACTGTATATGTATATTACCAGTGGAATGTGCAGATGTGCAATGAAGGCAATGCAGTACAAATGGCAATACTAAATGTGCATTAAGGCAAATGGAGGAGGGCAGATAAATTTACAAGTATTAAGTATATGTATATTACCAGTGGAATGTGTAGATCAGCAATACTAAATGTGCAATAAGGTAAATAGAGGAAGCAGAAATTTTAGAGGCGGGGGGGTATGGCAAGTGATGGGTCACAGAGTTCAAAGAGTTCTCTGGGTCACAAAGTTCAGCAGGGTTACAGTAGATGGGAAGAAACTGTTCCTGAGCCTGCTGGTGCGCTACCAAAGAGACCTGTACTGCCTGCCTGATGGAAGGAGGGCAAACAGTTGGTGTCATGGGTGTGAAGGGTCTCTGATGATCCCGCGTGCCCTGCGCATTCACTGCTTTCTCTGGAGTTCTGCGATGGCAGGAAGCTTGTCACCAGTGATGTGCTGGGCGGTTTTCACCACCCGTTGCAGGGCCTTCCGGTCGGCTATGGAGCAGCTGCTAAACCACACTGTGGGGCAGTTTGTCAGAATGCTCTCGATTGTGCAGCGGTAGAAGTTTACAAGGATCTTGGTGGACAGGCTGGCATTCTTCAGCCTCCTCAAAAGGTACAGGCGCTGCTGCGCCTTTTTGACCAGAGCTGAGTTGTTGAGGGTCCAGGAGAGGTCCTCGGAGATGTGGACACTCAGAAATTTGAAGCTGGGCACACGCTCCACCTCAGTACCATCGATGAGGACTTGGGCGAGGTTGCAGCCTTTAGACTTCCTGTAATCCTCAATGAGCTCCTTGGTTTTCTTTGCATTGAGGGCCAGGTTGTCAGCGCACCATGCCGCCAGGCGCTTGACTTCTTCCCTGTAGGCTGACTCGTCATTGTCACTAATCAGGCCTACCACCGTGGTGTTGTCTGCAAACTTGACGATGTGTTGGAACTGTGTACAGGAACACCGTCGTGGGTGAAGATGGAGTACAGGAGAGGGCTCAGCACACAGCCTTGTGGAACACCAGTGTTCAGGATCAGGGTGGAGGAGGTGAGGTTGTCTAACCTGACAGACTGGGGTCTGTCAGTTAGGAAGTCCAAAGTCCAGTTGCAGAGAGAGGGGCTGATCCCCAGGTCAAGGAGTTTGTTGACCAGCCTAGAGGGGATGACCGTGTTGAATGCTGAGCTGAAGTCTATGAATAGCATTCTCATATACAGTTTCAGAAAAAATTAAGAGACCAGTGCACCTTTTTCTTTCCTTTCCAAAAAAGTCGAAAAGGAAGGTTTTGAGTGAGGAACGGAAGGGTTAAAATTAAGAGACCACTGCAAATTGAACACTTCTGTTCCTCACTCAACTTTTTGGGAAAGGAAAGAAAAAGGTGCAGTCATCTCTTAATTTTTTCCGGAGCTGTAGGTGTTGGTTTTGTCCAGGGTCAGGGCAGAGTGTCAAGCCTTGGAGATGGCGTTCTCTGTAGACCTGTTCGACCGGTAGGCAAACTGGTTGGGATCCAGTGTTGGGGGAAGCAGGACTTAAGGTGGGCCAGAACTAGTATTTCGAAACACTTCATGATTGTGGGGGGAGTGCAACCGGACGGAAGTCATTAAGGCTAGACGCGGTCGAGTGCTTCAGCACTGGCACAATGGTTGTGGTCTTGAAGCACATTGGGACAACCGCCTGGGCCAGTGACATGTTAAAGATGTCAGTAAAGACCTCGGCCAGCTACCCAGCACATGCTCTGAGCACACGCCCGGGGACGCCATCGGGACCAGCAGCCTTGTGTGCATTCACCCTGCTCAGTGCAGACGACACTTCTGTGGTGGATAGTCTGAGGGAGGGGGGATGTCTGGGGGGAGCTCAGCTTTAATGGCTGGTTCTTTGTTGTCCCTGTCGAAGTGTGCGTAGAACCTGTTTAACTCATCGGTGAAGGAGACATCGCTGGCTGTGGGAGAAGGGTTCTTTGGCTTGCAGTCAGTGATGGCTTGGATGCCCTGCCACATGCATTAGGGTTCAGAGTTGTTTTGGAAGTGTTCCTCGATCCGCAGTTTGTGGTCATTTTTAGCCATCTTGATTCCCCTTTTCTAAGGAACATTCAAATTATTTCAGAAGTAATATTCTTCATAGCACCAATCAGGGGTATAGGGGTAAGATATAAGAACATTTCCAAGGCATTGAAAATCTCCTGGAGCACAGTAAGGTCCCATATTGATATCTCCCTGAGGTCCATTCTATTCATTCTGGCTAGTGAAAACCTAACGTAGAATTTTTAGATTCGGTTTTATTGACATTTTTTCCATTTACCCATTCAATATTGAGCTGAAGGACTTTTGTGGGTGAAATCCGCCACAGATGACTCCAGAAAATGTATATGTATCTCCGGCTGGGAATGTCGCAGAAAAAATGGAGACACCAGCTAATTCCTCTGACATTCCCCGTTAAAACAGTTCAATATTAACATATGTCTTTTAGATTTTGTCTTACTTCAATGTGTGTATTTGTCATGTCCGCATAGAAAAGTTTATTGTGCAAGCAACATTTATGGTTATAGTGATGTTCTAAATTTGAATGCCTCAGCCTCTATCCTGAAATCTCTGGATCCAGTCTGTCATTCAGCCTTGCGTTTTATCACTGGTGCACATTTTCACACACATCACTGTCTGTTATATACATCTGTTGGCTGGTGGTCTGACAGGTAGAAGGACCAGACATTGTTTGCTATTTTAATTTAAGGCAGTGAGTTAAGCCAATTCTTCTTGACTATTTAAGAGAGAAAATTAGTTGGAAGAACAGCAGTTATAAACCGTGTTCTCAAGACTATCAAGGATAGTGCTGCAGACACCACAGGCCTATTCAGAACTAAGTAAATCTGCCCCACACTCATGGACTGCCGTTAAGAGTGTCAATTGGGATTACTATCAATTGGGATTACTGTCAATTGGGATTACTGTCAATTGGGATTGTTCTTCTTAATGTATGTCTATTTTTCCCATGTTACAGGTGTTTTTATTATTGTAATACAGGGCTCAGCTGTGAAAGAGTCTCAGTTGGTTTCAGTATAAATAACAGTAAATAAACAACTTTATAAATGTAGTACATTATAGTTACTGGTTGCCTATCCAAATTTCTAATCAATAATTATACTTTTGGGCTACTCAAATTCTTAGACATAATTTGATTACCTTCCTTTTCTTTTAGCACACTCCCTTTAAGAGACATTAAAAGACAAAAATCTGTATTACCAATGTACCCACATCTTGCAGGATCAATAAATGGTAAAGTTGACATTACCAGCCATAAATATATATTTTTTATATAATACTGACTTGTGATCGAGAAAGAAAAATGCCCTACTTTCCAATTACTTAATTCGCAAATGACATATCTGAGCTTGCAAGCTAATGGCTTCACCTAGAAAAAAAACTAACCCCTTAAAAATGGGGTAGACATGCATCTTGGTGGTTGAGGAAGCTATCCCAATAAATGCAAACGCCATCTGTTTCTTGCTAATACACTTGACAAATGTGATTATACTGGGACACTGCAATGTAATGATCTTCCTAAATCAGTCTGCGATAATCTTAACATGATTACCAGGAAGTTGACTTTGGGAGAGAACCATTACATCACACTAGCAAAAATACAACAGAACGCAAATTCAACACTGAATGGCCAAATCACCCCTTTTGTTTGTTTTAGCTGGCTATGTATTTTGCTGTTTTACTGCATGGCTGCGTAGAGGGGTGGAAAAGTTTACTATGTCATAATTGCTACCATAGCAAATGGCTTTTTGGCTAACAAGGAGCACAATGTTGTCCATGCCTGGTGGAATATACTTTTATTCCACCAGGAATAACCTGTTGGGCACGCCTCTGCGCATTGAACATATTAAGAGTTTTCCAACTCTGGGGCTGTATTCACAAAACATCTTTAGGCTAAAAGTAGCTCCTAACTTGTTGATTCAGGAGTTACTCTTAAAAAAATGTGTCAGTCCTAACTTTAGGATTCCTAAATGTTTGGCCTAAGAGTATTTCACAAAGCATTTTGGCGCTAAAACGTCTACTAAATCTGTGAAAAGCTAAAAGTAGTCAAGACGACTCCTAAGTCACTAAGACCATATGTCACAAACAATCCTAAAAGGGCTGCTGCTGTGAATCTGCCTCGTAAACAGGCCAACGTTTTAGAAACTCTTAATGATACTGAGCTTTTAACAAGGTATCACCTTAATTGCAGGGGTATTATGATCATTGTAGAGCTAGTCATTGAGGCAGTCACTTCACCAACAAACAGAAACAACTCAAATAACACCGGAGATCAAGGTTGTGACAGCACTACGCTACTTGGCCACAGGGAAAATGCAGCTATGCAGCACGGACGAATTATGTATATCTCAATCATCTTTCAGTTGAATATTACATCAAATAATAAATGCCGTCTCCAGACCCCATATCGTCTGACAAGTCATTCGGCTTCCTCATTCACCAACTACAAAAAAACAAAGCCGACTTCGTGTCCATACTATAGCTGTACCACCCGGTGTAGTTGGTGCTATAGATGGGACACAAAATAACACGAATTATTACACCATCAAAAGATGAACGCGCATTTCTTTATGAGCTGCCAGACATGTAAGAGGCTGACAATTAGCTAAACATATCTTGACCTGTCTGTATATCATTCTTGATTTCATGTTTAAATCAGTGATACTTAGTCTACATACGTACCTGAATAACTTTATTTCAATATGGCAACATGATACATCCTTCTACAGTATTGCTATGATGAATTCACTGACAGAGATCCCCCTATCAGCCAATCACTGTGGGCATAGTAAGTAAGCTTGTTCGTGGAACACGACATCATCCATAGCAACGGGGTCAACCCCGCCCTTTCTCTTAGCTTCTCTCCAGTTGGTCTTAGCAGCTTTGTGAATAGGTTTTAAGAGTAAACTCTTAGCAAGGAACTTTTAATGTTTTTTAGGAGTCCTCAGTGGTAAGATGAAATGTTTTGTGAATACGGCCCCTGCATTCTATTAAGTGCATCCTCAGTGAATGCTGATCATTTGCTGTAAAGTGTATTTCTGAGGCTTGAAAACATAATTCCATATTTACAGAAGGGAAACTATTTGTAGCTAAACCTTTTGTCATCCTTTTTATTTCACCAGTTTGATTTTAGATGCATTTTATCGTTAGCTAGCTAACTAGCTAAAGTAAGATTTCCGAGGTGTCCACTGAATTTGAGCAAGCTTACATTAGTTTTGCTAGCTAATGACAACAATGGCAACTTTATAATTAATTTTAGTCACATGATAATGGCAATGCAATTCTACCCACTTTAGTAATGCCAGGGAATTTCATGCCATAATGTAATTTAGACAAAACACTAATTAGCCCATGTTTAAACTCATTTGCACTATACATGCAACCAAGTTACAGAAGTGCAATCAATGAATTAGGAGACCAGCTTTCTCAAACAATTTAGACCAAGTGCTTCAAAACTTTGCTGAAACATAATGGTCCTCTCATGGAATGGAATACCTTAAAATTAAGCACTATGTAAAAGGGCTATGTGAAAATTGTTTGTATAGGCAGTACATTATATTTTGCGGTTTCTTTTTAGTGACATTTTGATATCTCATTAATTGCAGCGGTCGAAGCACATTAAAAGTGCAAAACCTTGATTGCAATGTGTCTGTTAGGCCTGTGAGCAGACTAGCATTCTGCTACAGGTGCAAATTGTTCCCATCCAATTCCTACAATTTTTATGCATATGCTTTTCATATTTCTGTAAGAAACATGTCAGTGTTACTATTTTTACCATCCAATTGCTTTTTTTTTTCTATCAATTTCATCCCAGTTTGCCAAAATGGCTGTCTGAGCGCTAAGATGTTGACTGCTCAGATTTTCACTTTCCATCATTTGTTTATATTTTCATTTAGAAAATGGGCCACTTTGCTTATTGCATTATAATTTGCCACAAAGGCTGCAGAGGGCCATTGCCCGTCACTTTTAAGAGTTGTGAGTTAAACTCAGTTGAGATGTCTTGGAAACAGATCTGCCCTGAAGGCATACATGACTGTAATTGGTTGAGTTAATGGAAAGAGCAGAACTTATGTCCCAACTCTGAAGTCAGTCAGTGTAAGTAAATTGGTTAGGATATGTGTTAAGGTTAGCATTAGGGAAGATGTAGAGATAGGGTGGGGGTTAAGGTTCGAGATTTTGGTAGGGAAAAGTATTAACCCTGGTCAAATGTCCTCTCTGAACATTTGCCAAGTTTGAGCCCTCACCAGTGAGTCATCCAACACCATTAATGTCTGCCTTCAGGGCTAATCAGCTTCCAAGATTTTTAAGCAAGTACAATTTCCAAATGCTCCCTTACTGTTCTTTCCAGACAAAAATCTCACATAGAAGGGGGCCTTGGCTATACAGAGTTGGGCTTTTCACAAAATGGCTGCAAAAACATGTTTTGTCTGCGGTTACACCAGGTAAAGCACATTTTTGCCTCAACAAATTGCTTATTTGTTTCTTCCCTTAAGGTTCACACAGAAGTGCCTCTACTTATATGCAGACAATGCATTGTTGTTTACAGTAAATTAATACCTTCATTAAAAAACAACCTTCAATATTAAGTACTTATGCGCTTGAATGAAGCATGTATTATTAAAACGTTAACTATACTTTTTGGAATCAATTTTGAGGAACACAGAGTTATGCCAGTAAACATCAAACAACAGTAGGACTGAGTTTTGACTTTCGCTGTCCAGGAATGTCCAAGAAAAAGCTATGTGAATATGCACCTAGGTGAAAAATATCAGGTTTCTGGCAGACAGTTGTGGTTAACCTTTGACAATGTTGCCGCAAATTTGCAGCAAGGTCATATTTTTATATCAAATTGGGTATGTAGCAAACTTCTAATGGATTTGCGGGAAACGTGTGGTGGACTTCTGGCTAACTTTGTGGAAAACAATTAAATTTCAATCATTTAGCAGACATTTTGAACCAAAGTGACTTACAGTAAGTACAGGGACATTTTTCCCCGGAGCAACGTAGGGTAAAGTGCCTAGCCCAGGGAAACAACAACAATTGGCCCAGTCTGTATACACACTGGGAACCTTCTGATTACAAGTCTGACTCCCTAACCACTGAGCCACTGACACCCAATACATTCGTAATTCTATTTTCTTGCTGCAGGTTTGCTAGAATATTTACTGTTTGCAGCAAGTTTGTCACAAATTCAAATTTCTTTCTAGTTGTTACCAGAAGTTTACAAGAAGTTTGGCACTATGAACCAGGAGTGAACGTCTTTGCCAGTAGTGTCAAACTTCTCAACCAGAATGTTTGGTTGCCTCCATTATTCTTCATGTCACTGCCATACATAGAAGCAGGTCTGCAAGTAATTCACATCATGCTCAAACTGGTGGTGTTCAGGCTTGGTCTGAATGGTGTGTTGATAACACCTATGGATACGATTTTGTGTGCCACCCATTCGAAGCTGCCAACATGCCATTCCACCGCACCCAAAAAGTGCTCCATTGGACTGAAGTCTGCGAATTGTGCGAAATTTAAGTTATTGTCATGTTTGTGGAACCATATTGAGATGAAGCATGCCTTGTGAAATTATCCTGCTGGAAGTATCCATTTGAAAATGGGTAAACTGTAGCCATAAAGCGATGGTAGAGCAAAAACAATAATTAGATTACGTTGTGGCATTCAAATTATAATGAGTTTGCATTAAAGGGCCTATTGTATGCCACAAAAAATTCCCAATACCATTACGCCCCAACTACTGGCTTGTACCATTGACCCAAGGCAGGATGAATCTATGTGATTGATTCCAAATTCTGAACTTGCCTTCTGCATGTCGCAACATAAATCGAGGGTCGTCAGACCAGGCAGTGTTTTTTCAGTTTTCATAGCTGACAGGATTACCTCTGAACTCGTAGCTAACATTTGATGATGACTAGGTTTGCAAGCCAAATATTCTCAAAATAAGTAGCCTATCATACCTAGATTACATAATATTATTTTCAAGTTATTTCAGGCTTCCACAACATTCCTTAAAAGGGGTTTCTATTTCTATTGCATAAAAGTCACTGGCAAGCTAGCTCTCTATCTATAGTTGATGTTGTGGAATCATATACAGGTCCAGAAATATTTGGACACTGACACAATTTTCATAATTTTGGCTCTGTACGCCACCACAGTGGATCTGAAACTAAACCACCGAGATGCAATTAGAGTGCAGATTTTCAGCTTAAATTCAAGGGGTTGAACAAAAATATCATCTGAAACTTTAGGAATTGCAACAATTTTCATACACAGTCCCCTTATTTCAGAGGCTCAAATGTAATTGGACAATTTAACACAATCATAAATAAAATGTTAATTTTTAATACTTTGTTGAGAATCCTTTGCAGGCAATGACTGATTTTAGTCTGCAACGCATGGACATCACCAAATGCTGGGTTTCCTCCTTTGTAATGCTTTGCCAGGCCTTTACTGCAGCTGTCTTCAGTTGTTGTTTGTTCGTGGGTCTTTTTGCCTTAAGTTTTGTCTTCCACAAGAGAAATGCATGCTCGATCGGGTTCAGATCAGGTGATTGACTCGGCCATTGTAGAATATTCCACTTCTTTGCCTTAAAAAACTCCTGAGTTGCTTTCGCATTATGTTTTGTGTAGTTGTCCATCTGTAAAGTAAAGTGCCGTCCAATCAACTTCGCTGAATTTGGCTGAATCTGAGCAGAAAATATACCCCTGTACACTTGAGAATTCATCCGGCTGCATCTGTCTTCTGTCACATCATCAATAAACCCTAGTGAACCAGTGCCATTTGGAAGCAGTGCATGCCCATGCCATCACACTGCCTCAACCGTGTCTTACAGATGATGTAGTATGCTTTGGATCATGGGGCATTCCAAGACTTCTCCATACTTTGTTCTTCCAATCATTCTGGTACAGGTTGATCTTCATTTTATCTGTCCAAAGAATGCTTTTCCAGAACTGAGCTGGCTTTTTTAGATGTTTTTTGGCAAAGTCTAATCTGGCCTTTCTATTCTTGAGGTTTATGAATGGTTTGCACTTTGTGGTGAACCCTCTGTATTTGCTCCCGTGAAGTCTTCTCTTTATTGTAGACTTGGATAATGATATGCCTACCTTCTGGAGAGTGTTCTTCACTTGGCTGGATGTTGTGAAGGGGTTTTTCTTTACCATGGAAAGGATCCTACGATCATCCACCACTGTTATCTTCCATGGACATCCAGGTCTTTTTGTGTTGCAGAGCTCACCAAAGCATTCCTTTTTTCCTCAGAATGTACCAGACTGTTGATTTGGTCACTCCTGCTATCTCTCTGATGGATTTTCTTTTTTGCAGCTTAAGGATGGCCTATTTCACTTGCGTTGAGAACTCCTTTGACCTCGTGTTGTGCTTTCACACCAATTGCTTCCCAATGCGAACGCCACACCTGGAACCAACTCCACACCTTTTACCTGCTTACCTGATGAAGAAATAACAGAGGAATAGCCCACACCTGTCCATGAAACAGCTTTTGAGTCTATTGTCCAATTACTTTTGGTCCCTTGAAAAAAAGGGGGCTACATATTAAAGAGACGTAATTCCTCCAATTTGGATGTGAATACACTCAAATTTAAGCTGAGAGACTGCACTTCATGCCCATATTCAACTGTGACATTTTGTAAACAGTCAAAATAACAAAACTTTTCATTTTCCATTTTTTTCCGGACCTAACTGTGAATGTATGTTTCATTGGAAGTAAATGTGCCTAGATAACGAGAACAACAGAAATATCTGTGTTTAGATTCTCTCTCTGTAGGTTGCGTTCTGCCAATCTCAGGACATTGACCATTTGGCATGGGGGTTCTTGTGGAAATGTGATCTGTGTTAGGTAGACACGCCCTTCAATGTATATACCAGCTAGCAACCATCTTTCCAGTGAGATTGATTTGAAGGGCCAAGAGGGAACACTTGCTGTGATATTTTCAATAAAAGTTGAATTCTCTGCCTTGACTTTCGATGGGTATGTGATTAATGAAAGAGACCACTATACGAAAAGGCTGTATTTCCTACACTATATTAGCTGTAAGATCTTGGTAATTAAAAGAAATGCATACTCTTTTGCATGAAAATGTCTGAATTTTCTATCTACCTTTAATTTGGTAGGTATATAAAACATTGGTATGAAAAGGAATCACTTTTGCATGTTGAAACAGAATTCTCCTAATCACTCCATGTGCTACTTGTTTTAAGACAGTTTTGCCTGTGAACTTTTAATAGGGCACAGACTCATGCCATGGGAGACAGCCCAGTTTGAAAACAAATCCAGTAAACTTGAATAGCTTCAGCAAGGAGACATGATTTGTATAATACACTTGCTTGGTGATCGGTCTGAACTCATTCATGAGGATTATGACTGAGGGAAATACTTTGAAATCGTTATATACCGATCAGCCACAAAATTATGACCACCTTCCTAACATTGTGTAGGTCCCCCTTTTGCCTCCAAAACAGCCCTGAACCATCGAGGCATGGACTCCACTAGACCTCTGAAGGTGTGCTGTGGTATCTGGCACCAAGATGTTTGCAGCAGATACTTTAAGTCCTGTAAGTTGTGAGGTGGGACCTCTATGGATCAGAACATCCCACAGATTCTCGATTGTATTGAGATCTGGGGAATTTGGAGGCCAAGTCAACACCTTGAACTCATTGTTGTGTTCCTCAAACCATTCCTGAACCATTTTTGCTTTGTGGCAGGGTGCATTATCCTGCTGAAAGAGGCCAATGCCATCAGGGAATACCGTTGCCATGAAAGGGTGCACATGGTCTGCAACAATGCTTAGGTAGGTGGTATGTGTCAAAGTAACATCCACATGAATGGCAGGACCCAAGGTTTCCCAGCAGAACATTGCCCAAAGCATCACACTGCCTCTGCCGGCTTGCCTTCTTCCCATAGTGCATCCTGGTGCCATGTGTTCATCCACGTGATGTAAGAAAACGTGATTCATCAGACCAGGCCACCTTCTTCCATTGCTCCGTGGTCCAGTTCTGATGCTCACGTGCCCATTGTAGGCGCTTTCGGCAGTGGACAGGGGTCAGCATGGGCACTGGTCTGTGGCTGTGCAGACCCATACACAACGAACTGCAATGCACTATGTGTTCTTACACCTTTCTATCAGTACCAGCATTACCTTTTTCAGCCATTTGAGCTACAGTAGCTCGTCTGTTGGATCGGACCACACGGGCCAGCGTTCTCTCCCCACGTACATCAATGAGCCTTGGCCGCCCATGACCCTGTCACCGGTTCACTGTTTTTCTTTCCTTGGACCACTTTTGATAGGTACTGACCACTGCTGACCGGGAAGACCCCACAAGGGCTGCAGTGTTGGAGATGCTCTGACCCAGTTGTCTAGCCATCACCATTTGGCCCTTGTTAAAGTTGCTCAAATTCTTACGCTTGCCCATTTTTACTGCTTCTAACACATCACCTTTGAGGACAGAATGTTCACTTGCTGCCTAATATATCCCACCCACATTGGCATCTACCTGGCTTTTGCAAATCAACCAATATGAATTATTTATGTGTTGCATCACACATGACTTTTACTGCTTTTACTTTACAAATGCCCACAAAATTCAGAATCTTTCTAAATGTAGGCAAGGTATCATTGCTGTAAGAAGTGGTCGAGAATGATAAAAGGGCTTCTGAGTTCACGTGTATATCATTATCACACCTTGAACTATGTTCTTACATTAAAATGACTAAACATGAAACCCCTGCCTGTCTTTCCAAAGCAGTTGTTATACTCTCTAGGCTACTGTATGTGATGTTGTGTAGCGAGTCCTATGAACAACAGTGTAAACACAAGAATTAAAACAGCCAGCTCAAATCATCTCAAGACAGAAACACCTACACAGACCATAATTATAGTCTAACCTAAAATAGTCTAAGCAAATATCTATACATTGGAGTCTTTGCATTCAGTATTCACACCCCTTCATTTTCAGCATCTTGTGGTGTTAAATACTTAGTTTATTATTGATTAAAAAAATCGTTCTGCCATTAACTTACACAAAATGAAAACAGGTTTGTAGACACCTTTGCCAATTTATTGCCTATTCTTCATAGATAATCCCTCAAACTCCGTCTTTTAATGGGAATCTTTGGTGAAAAGTAATTTTCAACTCTTTCTAAATAATTATTTTCGATTAGACTGAGGTCTAGGCATTGACTAGGCAACTCCAGGATATTGACATTCTTGTTTTTAGACACTCCAGTGTGTACTTTGTCTGTATGGATACTGTATATTTGGGATCATTGTCCTTCTGGAAGATTCTTCTACCAAGACCCAGGTTTCTTGCAGACTTCAGCAAGTTTTCTTCCAGGGTTTCTCTGTACTTTTCAGCTTTGTAGCCATTTTGTCTTCTATCTTCAAAATATTTCCAGGCCTTGATGGAGACAATCCCCACAGCATATTGCTGCCACCACCATGCTTATAGTGATGGTATTCTCAGGATGATGTGCGGTGTTATGCTTGCGCCAAACCTAGTGCTTTGTGTCAATTATTTTCGTTTTTGTATTGCTAAATGATTTAGAACAATTTCCAGATTTGTATTTCTGAAGTCCAAGGGGGGTAAATTCTTTTGAGTTCAGACTGTCAGCTTCAGTGTGAGGGTATTTACTAAGTCGGTAGCATAGTACTTAAGGAAAGTTTACCTGAAGGAGAAACATGGACAAGAGTTTGATTTTCAGGTCCATATCAGCCGCGGTATTTCTCCATTGCTTGAAAGTGGTACCTATATTTGCTACATCAGTGTCGCACCAACGCACCCATAAGAAAAAAAATAGCAGGTTCCTGAACCTTTCACAGGCAGCCAGCAGGGCCAGCCACACCCTTGCGTAACTGTCTCCCGTTCGGACCTCATGAAGGGAGGTATACAGTATAAGGGCTGCCAAGTAGCATCTCAGGGGAAAAGCTGGAAGAAAATCCAAGAAGGAACTTGCATTGGGAGAAGTTGCACGACCTGGAGAGGAGAAAGTCCGAACCGTTGCCTGGCCCTAGCGACACAGTAGCTCAGGAAGAAGAAAGACAGAAAGAAGGACAGCAAACAATCTGCCAAAATGCTTTGTATTATGTTTATGATTTCTCACTTACTCCCCTCACCCTTTTATTTACCTGTCTCTCTCCGCTGTGTGTATATACATTTGAAAGTATTATTTCACTGGTTCCTTTGTTTGCTAAGCTTGAAAAAGATGTTTGCAATCTGAAGGAATAGAAAAACATGTATTGTCATTATTGGGGCGTACAGGCTTTTTACATTTTTATTTTCTGTCTGTAACTGTCTGTCTGTGTAGTCCATTGCATATGGTTATTGTCTCTTTGGGACCCTAGCATTCACATACTTTGATCTCTCAATGACTGTTGTGGCTATTGGTGTTAGTGATGGTGTAAGACTACCATACTCAAGCCAAAGTAGTCAATTTACATTTAGGTTATTTCGCAGACACTTCTATCCAGAGCAATTTACAGTAGTGAGCCTATATACTGTATTTTTGTTTTGCCACCATGGAACTCAAACTCACAACCGTGGTGTTACAAGCACCATGCTCTTCCCAAGTGATGTATATGGGGCCCAAGCACAGTATGTGAACAGAGTCAAGTGGTCGGAAATTCCACTCAATACACACAAAGTGGTCCTTGTGCATGGCTCTGTGAGTTCAACGTCCAAAATTGCTCTTCGCTTGCTCCATATTTGCTCTATATATTATTTGCTTTAAAACATCCCATCTACTTCTCTTTATAGACTACTGTTTGGTTTTGAAGTGGGCTATCTGAGAATAAGCACTCAACATTTCAACAGCTTTTCATTGGCTATGTCTAAATCTAAATAAGGGTAATGAAGGAAACGAAAAATGCTGGGCAATGGCTGCCCAAAGCTTATGACTGCAGAGCCTTTCCAAAAAAAGTTAAACAGCTGTAGCCAAATTATGCGTGCTCCACTTTTCGCTGTTCTCCAGCTGCCCTCCAGCTCCACTTCACTGACATACTCTGGCTCAGGCCTGTGTGACTGAGGGTTGTGATAGGTGAAATGTTTTAACATCTAAAGGACAGTGAGAGCCTCAACGCTGAGAAAAATCCATAATTGAAAAACATCATAATTGAAAATCATAATTTTTCTAAATTTACCCAGAAAACATTATAGTCATGCTTGTGAAAACTCCGTTGGTGGGGTTCCATATTTTTTATATCTAGTGCAGGGGATAGTCATGTAAAGTAATTTGTAAACAATGCAATCCCAATCATTCTCAGCATGTGAGAATTTGTTGTTTATAATATATCAGTGTGACTGATCATGCCGGTAATCCCTTACTTGTCAACATGCTATTCTGGTTGGGCAGGCCAGAGCTTATGGTATGTGCAACCTTGTAAAGTTGAGACTAAAATGCAACTGTTACTGTGTGGTAAGAGGAAGAGGCACACCCATCGCTCACAGAAGTATACTGAAAAAAAATACAAGCACTGTACTGTATTCATGCAGCTGATCAACTGTCTAAAACCAGAATTTCAGGCCTGACATCCTACCTGTGTTCTATTTCCCTCCTCCGTGTCAGGTCCTGGCTGGGGGCCTCTAGGCATCTCTATGCACCTGGGAGCCACAGTCAGGGCCTGACCGCAGAGGTGCCTCTAGACATCTTTGCACTGCAGTTTTGGTTTTCTGTAATTAGAGGCAGCTGTGCTGCGTTGCCTCTAATTGGGGACCCTAATTAAGTTGCTCTGTTTTTCCTGTGTTTGTGGATCATTGTTTGCACCAGTTTGCTGCAGTTTGTGGTCAGGCTGTGGCGCTATTATTTTGTAATTGTTTCAAGTGAGTGATGTCAGCAGTAAAGGAATACTTCAAGTTTGCTCTGCTCTACGCATCCTGCCTCTACAACACGGTGACACTCCAGTCGTGATGTTTTGTTTTCTTATTTAGCCCTGACTTAATGTGGTGTATTGTAATTTTACTTCACTGATGAAACTGAAATGAAAAACAAATGTGGAAGAACGAGAAGGCTAATTTCTAAAATCCACTGGCCTGGTAAACTGAAATGTTTTTGTATGCATGGTAGCAATTAACATACTGAGAGAAGATTAAGTTAGCTAACTACACTAAGCTAATTGATTATCCAAAATGTTTAACTGTGCATTTTTTTAACCTCCAACACCATTAAGAGTATTAGCTAAATAGCAAGCACAACCTGTTGTACTTCTCATTTTAACTTTTAGTTCTGTCATTTTAATTAAACTTTCAATTGATTAGCTTGGCATTTTCTAACAATTGCCACACATAGGGTCTAATATGAATTCAGTACCAGTATATTGATGTTGTACATGAATGTGAATAAAGTGATGGTATGATGATAATCTTTTTTGATTATTTAATGCAATACAATGTTTTGAAGCACACCCCCCCACCATAGATCTGATAGCCACAGTTCCCCCAGTGCCACATCTGTCCTTGGCAGTTCTGTCATGTGACATAGGTCTTGTCATCATTATGGCACCATCGACAGGAAGGTGGAAAATATGATGCATCCGTCTGGTAGAGTTCACCCAGGCAGGCACTCAGAACGCATGAAGGAACACATGACAGGACCTGAGCAGAGAGGACAGTCAAGGTATTTTAAGTCAAGCTCACGTGGGCTGGAGTGTACAGCAATATAAGGATATTTCTCTAAATGAAGAGACAAACGTGACATCGGGGTCACAATTTTCAAATGATTTATTTTACAGTCCATTGAAATATGAATTTCCTGAATTTTATGGTCTTTTTCTGCCCTGGCATATGGAAACGGCATTGTTTTTTGTAACGTCCAGTCGCCAGTTCTGGTGTTGCACTGTATACCGAAACATGAGTACTGTGGTTACTTACGTTCCAATGTGCTTTAATAGAGAGCTAGGGAATGGAGGAAACAATGTAAAAATCTTAGTTGATGACAACAGCTTTCAATGTAGAAAGATAAGAGATGTTTAATAACAGGCAGACAATAGGGGCTGAGTCATTAGACAGCCTCAGCAAAGGAGCGCCTTCAGTCACTGATATTGGCTGAAAGGAAAAACGTAAGGTACTCTGTGGGAGAACTCTACAGGGGAAGGGGCAGCAACGCTGGCAGCAAGAGTGGTGGGTGACAGTGTGACAATGATGTAGGCAGCTGAGAGAATCCATTTTGTTAATGGATTTTAGTGTTCCTGAACTTTGTGGGTCAGAACGACTCACAGACAATTGTTTTTAAAATCCCGCCTTAGCTTCTCTGATTGTGCTCTGATTACATGTCTCCCTAAAGAGTTGCCAATCGGCTGGACTTGAGGTCATACATATGCACCACAGCAAGTGTTTATGCTGGATTTGCTGAGACAATTCAGAGTTAAACTAGGGGTTGCAGAGGTTTTGTTGCAGATTTTCTTGTGTGGTAAGTTTATTAAGGAATCTAAGGAAAGTGTGTTTAAAATTGGACAAGGCATCATCAACAGAGGGGATAAGGTTTATGAATTAAGTTTGGGCAGTCTGAGCACAGACAGGAGCAGAAAGAGGCGTAAAACTGACAGCAACAGCAAGAGTGATGTCCTTTGAGAACAATAGCTCAAAATGTTTAGGTAGAGACTTTAATAAAATGACAGAGCATTTCAGATTCTCCTTACAGTATATAGCATCCATCCTCCCTTTGAAGCCCTATCCTGACAGAATATATTGTAACCAGGAATAAAACCTTCTGAGTTAGAGGCAGAATTCCTGAGATTCTCCGTTAGGCTGAATGTCGGGTCTGGAAGTAACTGCTAATGTTGACAATTGCTCTCTCCTTATCCTTCCTGACTGATTCTTCTCTAGTTTTGCATTTTGCTAGTGTCCTTGTCACTACTGGTAGCATGAGGCGGTACCTGCAGCCCATTCAGGTTGCACAGGTAGTCCAGCTCCTCCAGGATGGCACATCCATACGAGCCGTCGCAAGAAGGTTTGCTGTGTCTCCCAGTACAGTCTCAAGAGCATGGAGGAGAGACCAGGTGATGGGCCGTTACACGAGGAGCGCTGGACAGGGCCGTAAAAGTGCATCAACCCAGCAGCAGGACCAGTATCTGCTCATTTGTGCAAGGAGGAACAGGAGGAGCACTGCTAGAGCCCTAAAAAATGACCTCCAGCGGGCTACTGGTGTACATGTTTCTGACCAACCAACAGAAACAGACTCCATGAGGGTGGCATGGGGGCCCGACATCCTCTAGTGGGACCTGTGCTCACAGCCCAGCACCGTGCAGTTCAATTGGCATTCGCCAGAGAACACCAGAATTAACAGGTCCATCATTGGCACCCCATTCTCTTCACAGATGACAGCAGGTTCACACTGGGCACGTGACGGACGCAAAAGGGTCTGGAGACGCCATGGTGGGTCTGGAGACGCCAGGCAATGTTATGCTGCCTGCAACATCATCTAGCATGACAGGTTTGGCAGTGGGTCAGTGATGATCTGGGGAGGCATATTCTTGGAGGGTCACACAGACCTCCACGTTCTAGCCAATAGTACTGTCCAAGAGCTCATTGATACCCTGATCCAAGTCTGGTAGGGGATCCCCCAGGACACCATCCGCCGTTTCATCAGGAGCATGCCCAGACATTGTCGGGAGTGCATACAGGCATGTGGGGGCCATACACACTACTGAGTCACATTATGAGTTGCAGTGATGAAATTCACACAAGTTGGAACAGACTTTGATTTCAATTGTTTACTTAGATTTTTGGTGTGAGTTTGAATCCAGCCCTCAATCGGTTGATTTTGGTTTCCATTGACCATTGTTACATCATTTTGTTCTCAACAAATGACAGAAAAGATTTCCTTCCTTTAATTTCCTTCATCAAGACCCGATGTGTGATTTAAGTGTTGCCTTTTTTGGAGCAATGTATTTAGTTGTTCCCTTGATCAAGGCATTGAACAATAATTGCTCAGGCATGCCATTCTGAATTAGAGCGTCTGCTAAATCATTTAAATGTAAACTAAATTTGGCATCAGATAATCTAGTGGTTACAGTGTTAGTGGTAAATGACTTAATTGTAAATTCGCTGACCATTGGTAATCTTTTACAATTTTCCATTGGTTTTCTTTTTCAGTCGTAGTATCAATGCCCTGAGATATCAGTTGATACTTCAAATTATAGATAGTAACTAATACGTAACTAGTACAAAAAGAACAAGAAAGGTTTCATGTTGAAAAGAGTTGACAATGTTTTCCACATAGGCAGACACATGCACAGGTAAGGCTCAACCTGTGCAGAGCACATGCCCCTTTGCTATCTAGTGCCCTTTCCAGTTAACATGTGCCTGTCCACCTTGGTGACATGCGTCACTCACTCCGATGGGCATGCGTCGTCCATTTTTTTGCGCACGTCACTCACTCCAACACATTGTCTGTCCGTGTGAATCGACAGCTTCGCCTGCTGTTTCAGATTCAGCACATGCCCCTCGGAAGGTCTGTGCTCGGTACTGAATATAGGTTTATTAGTTTGACACCAACATGTCCCTTCAACCCACAAGATTCACTATATCCTGCACTTTGGCTGTTGTTAAATTGGAAACAGAATCACATGACCTATCTTTAACTTGACTTTCAATCATAAAATCCTTCCCATGAGCTAATGTAGCAAAATAATGTGAATCAAATGTAAATCACATTTTAAATGAAATTGTATTAGTCAAATGCAGCCCCACATAAAATTAGACTGTGTGCGTGTGTGTGTGTGTGCGTGCGTGCGTGTGAGAAAATCTGGTGTGTGTGCATATACACTGATGAGCCAAGACAATATGACCACATGCCTAACATGCTGTTGGTCCTCCAAGTGCCCCCAAAACAGCTCCGACCCACCAAGGCATGGATTCTACAAGATCTCTGAAGGTGTCCTGTGGTATCTGGCACCAAGACATTAGAAGCAGATCCTTCAAGTTCTGTAGGTTGCAAGGTGGAGCCGCAGTGGATCAGACTTGTTGGTCCAGTACATCCCACAGATGCTCAATTGGATTTGGGAATTTGGAGGCCAGGGCACCACCTTGAACTCTTCATCATGTTCCTCAATCCATTCCCGAACAATGTGTGCAGTGTGGCAGGGCACATTATCCTGCTGAAACAGGCCACTGCCATCAGGGAATACCATTGCCAGAGGTGTACCAGGTATGCAACAATGTTTAGGTGGGTGGCACATGTCAATTTGACATCCAAATGAATGCCCAGACCCAGGGTTTCCCAGCCAAACATTGCCCAGAGCATCACACTCCCTCCCTTCACTGACTTAATGTTAGAAGCATTGTATTTTCCAATTGCCTACTATACAATATTTTGGACATTTGCACCCAGGAAAATGTTTCCCACCCCATACAGAGATGAAAAGTGTTACATGAACAGATTTGAGTAGCGCACAGTGCTTCTTTCCGGCAGTGTGACCCGTGAAAGAAGCAAAATGGTAGCGCAACTATTGGAGAATACAAATGATGGGTTCTATTATGTCAAATGAGTCATAGATACAGTGCTGTACATAGATGGAAGTTATATAAATATGGACCCTCTATGTGAATGTTCCCATGGTACATGTGTGTTTTTCAAAAGGGGGCAAAAAACATGGAGAACTATTTTAAGTTCTAGGAATGAGGAGAAAACGACATCTCTGAGAGAGCTGTGTAACTCTATCAGACAAACGTGACTGTTAAGGACAAGTGAAGATTGATGGCATATTTTTTCCCCTGGCTCAGCACTTTACAGGTGCTGGTCATATAATTAGAATATCATCCAAAAGTTGATTTATTTCAGTAATTCCATTCCAAAAGTGAAATTTGTATAATGTATGCATTCATTCCACACAGACTGATATATTTCAAGTGTTTATTCCTTTTAATTTTGATGATTATAACTGACAACTAATGAAAACCCCAAATTCACAATATGGGGGAGATTCACAAAGAGTGGACTGCAGCTGGAGTCAGTGCTTCAAGAACCACCACGCACAGATGTATGCAAGACATGGGTTTCAGCTGTCGCATTGCTTGTGCCAAGCCACTCTTGAACAAGACACAGCGTCAGAAGCGTCTCGCCTGGGCTAAAGACAAAAAGGACTGGACTGCTGCTGAGTGGTCCAAAGTTATGTTCTCTGATGAAAGTAAATTTTGCATTTCCTTTGGAAATCAAGGTCCCAGAGTCTGGAGGAAGAG
>JACXGI010013671.1:0-20368 GCA_016801175.1 Esox masquinongy | reverse complement strand
GCCCGATCCCGCCGAGGACTGGCCGCCGCCCGATCCCGCCGAGGACTGGCCGCCGCCCGATCCCGCCGAGGACTGGCCGCCGCCACCGGAGACCGCCGAGGACTGGCCGCCGCCACCGGAGCCCGCCGAGGACTTGCCGCCGCCACCGGAGCCCGCCGAGAACTTGCCGCCACCGCCTGAGCCCGCGGCACCCTCTTCAGTCCCGGTTGCAGCGGCGCCCTCTCCATTCCTGGCCGCTCAGCCGTCCTCTCCAGTCCCGGCCGCGGCGGCGCCATCTCCAGTCCCGGCCCCGGCGACGCCATCTCCTGTCCCGGCCGCGGCGGCGCCCTCTCCTGTCCCGGCCGCTCCGCCTCCGCCGGAATGGCCGTTCTTATGATTCCTATGTTTCCTATGAAAGACAGTAACCAACAAATGTGTCTATGACGGCATACTCACAGGAACCGTCTGTGAGGCATATGACCCTATGGTATTCTCTCTGCGGTGACTCAAAGTTTTTCTCCCATCCAATCCACTCTGCATGCTGTGACCAATGGATGAATGGTCACTGGGTGTTTTCCAATGGGACTGAAGAGTAATTTCGCGAGGGTCCATTTTAGCCATTTGTCTTTATTGAGTCATTCAGAGATGAGATAGGAGCTGGCCAGAGACATTTTGGCTGCTTCCCAAATGGCACCCTGTTCTCTATATCGTTCATTATGTTTGACCAGGACATATGGTGCACTATGTAGGGAATAGGGCTTCATTTGGCACCTGGTCCAAATGTTCCTAGCCAACCGGTCCCTCAACTCATCTCTGATTTGAATAATTGAGCTGGAGAGGATGGTTGAAACAGGAAGCGCCTCTATTTTGAGATGTTGTGTTGAACATTTATAAAACTATGTTTGCCTGCATTTGTGATGATATTAAACTTCCCAAACAAATTGAGATTCAGTTTGTGTTTAACAAAGAAATCATGATGGGGTTAAAGTTGACAACTGGCTGTGGGAGCCAGCGTCATGCCAAGGATGATTTGTGTGCCAACCCCCCCACCGCCCTACCTGTGTCCTTTGATGTAAATCTTGGCTGGCATGAGAGGTTATCCATCCTCCTACAGTCTGTGCTTCTACTTTTACCTCAAAGGGATGAAGAGAAAGAGAGCCAAAGGGAGGGATGAAAATGACAGAAAAAAGGTCACAAATAAAAAAACTGAGAAAGGATTAAGAAGCCGGGTACCCGTGCGATGCAGATTCCCCCTCAGCCAATCAGCTCTCTGTGTCTGTTCAGCACTCTGACCAATGAGACTCTAGCCCACCTAGTGGATAGCCAATACGAGCCAAGGCTGGTCGGGCAAGAAGGATTTTGGAGGGGGATGGATAAGTGGATTGAGTCCTGGCTTTCTGAAGCCAGCGCCAGCAGAAATCAATACACTTAAAAGCATTAAATTTCACAAAGCATCCGGTTCCATATAAATCAACGGTGCAACCTGCTCCCTTGGTCAGAGATAAATCAATGCATGACACTGGGTTTGTGTCCTTAATGTAAACCTGTTCCAGACCACTTTAGACCAGGGCCCCAGTAAGGCATTACAGATCCATATGGGGAATAGCTGGGCAATCGGAATCACTTTCAGTCCCAAAGTGCATTTACACGCACCCAGAATTTCATTTGGTATGACGGTGTTGCTAATTGTAAACCCCAAGTAGGGAAAGAATGTAAAACGTGAAATGACATAAATGTATATACAATGGGTGGTGAGATTATGAGACGCTGGGATGTGAGAGACATTATTTTACAGCTAATGTACACATTTACGCATTAACAGTTCCTGAATACGCAGTTATCTTAGACTTAAGGAGACGAGCAACACTTTGGGAGGAGCGTGGGGCGACTGTTTAATTGACAGTTGACAGTTGGAAGATGGTGATCAGCAGGCCAGCTGACAGTCTTGCCTGGGCCCGGGACAAGATAATCTTAGATGGGCCCTTTAATGTCAACCCAATGTCAGTTCTGGGCCCCCCCCTATCCTGGGCCCGGGACAACAGACCCGTTTGTCCCCCCTATCATCGGGCCTGGTGATCAGTCCAGTCAGTATCCAACGAGCTAGTCCACCAAGAGTAGGGCCATCTGCATGGTGAATGAAGAGACGTCTTGACGTCAACAGGAGTAGATTGACAGATGCATTGTAGATGGAGGCCTTGACGTGAAATGAGGAGGGAGAGGAAAACACATGCTTGAGGTGTTCTATCCTGTAAGGTCAAGGGAGGTCAGTGATCCTTAGTTCTGGCATTGAACACAGACATCCCTGCATAAAACC
The DNA here is from genome assembly GCA_016801175.1 of Esox masquinongy. Classification (NCBI taxonomy): domain Eukaryota; kingdom Metazoa; phylum Chordata; class Actinopteri; order Esociformes; family Esocidae; genus Esox; species Esox masquinongy. Next base: position 18,075 of record JACXGI010013671.1, on the reverse strand, counting down.
ATCAAGAACCTGTCCATTGTTGCTAAAGTGTGATAGTCACATATCGTTTATGGAAACATTTCCTGTCTGCTAACCTCCCATTAGTCTGTCATTGAACCTTGAATTTCAACCCAGAGGAGAGGCTTAAAGACCGGCTGGCCAATCACAGCCCTTCCCCTAATTGGCCCAGGGGGCTGCTGCTGAAAGTAATCTGAGCTGACATTGGATGCCTGTCAGGAAACATGTTTGCATTTGCCTCCCTGAAGGGCCTCCTCTCCTACACTGGCACTTTCACCTTCAATTAAACTATAAAATCCAGGATGAAATGAATGAGCGGGAGAGAGAAGGAAGGGGAAGAGAAAGATTGAGAGATATATGGGAGGTAGAAAGAGAGTGAAAAATGTGAAACAAGGAAAGAAAGGGGAAAAAATAGGAAACGAGAAAAGAGACAGGATTGGTGGAATTGAGAGGGATAGAGAGTTGTTGAGGCAGTGAGGTAGAAAGAGAAATAAGAGAAAGAGAGGGAGGGATAAAGAAAGATGGGGCCATGAGGGAGAGAGAGAAAAGAGAGAGGGATAAAGAGAGATGAGGGCTGTGAGGGAGAGACAGTGAGAGAGAAAGAGAGAAAAGAATACAGGTGGAGGCTATAACAGAGAGAGAGACAGAGTGAGCGGAAGAGAGAGATGCAGGCAGTGTGGGAGAAAGAGATATAGAGGGATAGAGAGAGATAGGGCAGTGAAAAAGAGACCAATGGACAGAAAAAAAGAAGGGATATAACAGAGGGAGAGAGAAAGAAAGATCTGCGCCCCTCATCAACAGTGTGGATTAAATATAGATGGTGGGGGCATGAAAAATTAAGACATGGTTGCAGAGAGTCATTAGAAGCTAATTAGCCTTTTCTTATCTCTTCTACAGGCCTTGCTAGTCAATCATACGATAGGAGATTTAAATCTGTCAGTATAATTTCCGGTATGGTAAACAGTGTTTATATTTATCGTTGTAAATATGCTACTTGGTTTCACCTACCACCTGTATATTTTCACTTACTGTAGGGGAAGGTTTTCTGGTCACATGTTCATTCAGAGAAACCCCTCTGGTTGAACAATGAAGCAGAAAACATGTTGTACCCCATGTGTAATGCACTGCCCTACCTCAGCCAATAAGAGACATTTCGTAAAAGTTGTATCTCTATGACAAGATGCATCATTCACACTACCTCATTCAAAATATCGCACACAGAGAAAAGGGTTCTCACACAGAGATGAAGAGTTCACTGACAAAAATTGTCTACATAGAGACAGGGGACAGCAACAGAATTAGACAGAACCAAATATTTGATACATTGGGAAATAACTCAATAATTCACAGGGCAAATTTGAACCCTATTTTCCCCTAAACTGAGAGTACATAATGGCAGAATGCCTGACCACTGTGACTGACCCAATGCTAAGAGGGAGGCTTTTTCCGAACTCTTCCTCTCTGAGCTTCTTCCTCTCCATAACTTACACTACACATGATGTTATGATTGAGTTAAGGATGAACAATTAGGAGAGAGGTGCCGGGAATCTCAATCCAGCCCTCGTGATCATGTGACTTCCACAGAGTCCCTTTAAACTGAACTAACAGAATTAAAAATAAATTAAAGGAGAAAGAGAGAAATAACTGTATTTGTGGGAGGAATCCAGGAAACAGCAAATTCGCTGACAATGGGAAAATGGCGATGCTGTGCCGGCGGATTAGGTCAAAAGTTCAGGAATGAAGGAAAAACAAAACCTCAGTATCTCCAGTTCTCCCACAATAGCTGGTATGGTTAAGCATTCAGCACCACAAAACAACCCCCACCTACACCAGAAAATACACAGGTATTTTTCATATACTGTAGGTCTTTTTTTACATTAACTGTGTTGTTAATGTGTGTCACAGTAAAACGTGTTGAGGCCCATTTAAAATACACTTTGAAATAATATTGACTTGGCACTGGGGCCACTGTTTGATAGTTTCTGAACGAAGCACTAGGAGGGAAGGATGGGGAAAGAGAAAAAAAGAGAGAAGACTTAACAGACGGAGAGGAAGAGGTGTCTAGAGAGTAGCTAAATGTATGCACTCAGTACTGTAAGTCACTGTGAATATGAGCATCTTCATTACTATATTGTAAAATAATGTGAGCTGGGGTAGAGAGAGTGCCCGGGAAAGACTGGTGAGTCTGGCTGCAGTTGCAGTTTACCTCCATGGCTATTTTCAGAAAAGATGTCATGCACCTGGTGAAAACGTAAATGAGACCAGGTGGTTTGAAAGGAGAAACAATGAGAAAGGAGAAACAAAGACCATTAAAAGAAAAAAGAATTCACTGCAGCAGACACACCATCATGAGATTATTGTGACCAGTCAGATTAGTAGTTCAATTAGATTGTTCCTCATTATCCTGCTTACATAGACATATCTAAAATCATGCTGCTTGTGGGACTGACAAATTCAGAACAGCTAAAAAAAAAAGTTTTTTGAAAGCCCAGTTGATCTGTTTTTGAGCTTTTTAATGTCACCTATAGACAAACGATGCATATAATTTAACTATTGGTATGGACCTATACACTGGCATGTGAATTAACCCATTTACCCTATCAGAACTCCTGGGACAAACCCACATAGACGTGATGATTTTGTAGCCTATCCCTTTGAGAAAATGACATTGTATTTGTCCAAACATTCCTCTCAGTGTTAGGCCTTGTGGATATTTTGTTTATCAGTTCACCTGGATGCCTTTTCACTATCCATTAATTTGTACAGGTATGGTTACATACCCTCCACCTCCCTATACTCTTATTTTGAGTGTAATTAATTTGCCATTTTTTTCTTATTTTTTTGCGATAATATCGTTAAAGTGAATTCCTTTGGCCACAATAATCATGTAGTGAAAATCTGACATCATGACTGCCCTACTTCCTTTAGGTGTGTTCACACTGCACCTTAGCCTAGGGCTAAGAGCTTTCTAAGCCCTGGGCTAAGGGCCTCCTAAGCCCAGGGATAAACAAGTGTTCACACCGTTACTAACAGTTGCGTCTGTTTTGGTCCTTTCCCTCTGCAAACTTTTGTCATTTCATTATACCTGCCAAATCTTAGCGAAGTAGTTATTGCAGCTTTGGACATAAATCTAGCAAATAAGTCGAAAGAATGAAGGTCGACTAACGTTTTTCTCTTTCTTTGTGTAGTTTTAACAAAGTTGTCCAAGCAAATACTGACAGGGTGGGCATCTTGATCAACCAATGTCAAGTCGTTAATAAAATCGCGGTAGCGTAACATTGATCTTTTGTTAGTGATGTAGGCTACGGTAACGTTATTCACATGCCGGAGAGAACGTAACATTTGTAGCTTATCATAGAATGTAAAATGGTATTGTGTCGTATTTGTCCGTTTGCTTAGGAATACAAGTGTGAATCCTTAGCCTAGGGTTAAGCCTTAGCCCAGAGTTAACAAACTCTTGTGTGAACACAGGCTAAGCTAGCCCAGGGCTTAGAACAATGCAGTGTGAAAAGGCCTTTTGTTTCCTAATTCTGCCTTTCACCCATCCAGATCCTGTGTCTCATTTGTTCCATTTCCTCCTGGCTGTCTCAGCCCCCCCCTCCCCTCCGGCTCTGCAGTTGAGGACACAGTGAGATCACAGAACATGACTGCAGGCTTTGAGCAAAGGGTCTATGTGGCCCACTATGAAATCACAGAACTTGGCTGCAGGCACTGTGAGAAGTGGTCAAGTTGTTCACTACGAGCTGAGTTACGTACTCATCTCTGATCCCAGGCTACCTTTCCTTTGACTTCAGGATGGCCTGATGGGCTCTGCTTCTCAAGAAACCAACACTTGAACGTTCTGATGTCCTTAAGGTACGGACCGGTATAACTTCTCTGTCTTTTCAGTCCAATACACTTGAGTGTGCTGTCTCTGACCAATCTCTTTTAGAAAGATCTCCAATATTCCAACCAGTCATGCTTCATGTCACTCAAAGCCTGCCCACGCCAAGATCCCTCCATCATAGTACACAAGTCCATGGCATCCAACTCCCATAGAATCATGGTGGTTTCCTATGAAGCAGCCATAGCAACTGCCCCTCCATACATTCAATCAATGCTCTAACCCTATGTCCCTACCCAATGTATTCACTCTGCCACCCCTAGTCTCTTAGACTCTTGCTCCATCTCGTCATGCAAACGGTAGAACCATGCCTCCCTTGAAGCTAGCCGGCATTACCGGCACAAGTCGTAATGCCAGAACCTAAAAGTAACCCAAATTCTAACACAAAAATCGCCTAAGCGATAATACACATTTTTCCTACTGGAGAATGAGATCTGCCAAGGACCTATTTTTCAGGTTTTATTATCTTTCTGGAGACGTCAAAACTATCTATCTGCTTAGACAGACAGACAGTACAGAGAAGGTTCGGCACAGTAATTGTTACAGCAACATGTATTTGTAGGCACCTGTCATCTAATAACACATTATCTGACTCCATATCCTCTAGTCTCCCGTAAATCCTAGTCCTTCACTCGCTCTCTCTCTCTCTCCCTTTGTGTAGACTTACAAATTACAGCCTTGATCATAAAAATAACCTGGTAATGCAGAACTGTCTGGGAGAAGCAGCCGGAGAGTTTTGGCTGACTCATGGACTTTGGGTTAGTACACCAGTCTTCAGAGCCTGCATTATTTACACTGCAAAACAATATCAACCAGCTGAGGCCAGGCACCGGTGTCCCCCAGAACGTTCCATGTGTTTGATCTATTACAGAACTATCACACCTGATTCAACCAGTCATCAAAGGATTATACAACCTTGCATTGGGGAATCCGGTGAACGACAACATGCGTTGGACTTGCAGTGCGCGCAATTCAAAACCAGGGCAACACCAGCTTTTGAAGTTAGGGTTACATTTCTTTCTCTGCTCAAAGAAAATGCACAAATAAGTTGAAGACTAACTGGAAATGATTGAAATGAAGGTAAAATGTCCACGTTCAATTTCGTCACAGTGACAAACTATTCCGACGTCGTGCTAACAATCGGTTGGACTGTGCGAGCCGACTGGTGGATGAGATCACATGAATTCTCTCTCGATTACAAAATAAAAGTTGTTTTGCAAAATACATTACTGGAGCTGTTATACCACGGGCCCTTCTACACACCCTGCTACAACAGCCTTTCTGAAGCACACTGGGTTATTAAATCTAGCTGCAGATGATCAATCAATAAAACAGTTGATGCCCCTGTGTGGGTGCATAGGCCCTTTGACAAAGCAATGGAAACGTTTGAGAACGCAGGCTAAACGTTGGCTTTGAAAAAGATCTAATGCAATTAAGTAGAAGCCCAATTTGTAGAGTATCATATTTGGACTGCCCGTGTTAACTGAGTCAAATAATATTGAAAACAAAAATCACAAGAGTGGTGATTCAATAATATTTCCTTCTTTATTGGATACCAGTTTTTGATTCTTATTTTGATGCATTGTTCCTCTTGGTTGGTTTTCTTTTGTATTTTCAGCATAATCCAGATGGCACATAAAATACAGTTAAGTCCTGTATTGAACATGCTCATGCAGGGTCTTCAAACCAAAAACAATGGAGTTGACATAAAGTGATTTACACGAGGGTTGAATACACAATAACAGCTTAATATAAAAACCTCAAAGCTTTGTACTTTCCCTAAGTATTTTTCAGAATACAAATTCAAGGCAAGGCAAATAAAACATCTATTGTCCAAAAGAACCAGACAATGGCAAACACCAACAATACATCTAAATACATTTTACTGCTGGGCAGAAGCCTTTGGGAATTCTTTTGTTGTGTTTAGGCAGATTTATGACGGGAAGCTTTTCCACTGAAAGCTCTTTTGATCAATCAGATCAGTTCTGATGTCAAGATTTAGTGTGGTCAAATGTGTAAATGGCAGCAAAATTCGGGGGTGTATTCATTATTTCAAACCAAAGATTTTAGTTGCAAAATGACGAAGGTAGGTTCCACCTTTTCAAACAAAACAAAAATTAGAGACCTACTGGAATTTGTCCAATAGAAACCCTGTTTGGGTAAAGCATTTGCTGGGCTTAATCAAAAGACCCATTTTAATTTTATGAAATGAATTTAGACCAATCTGATCATCTCAGTGAAAAGATCAGAATTAGGCAAAGCACAATACCTATATAGCTGTTGTGATGTAAGGGGAACGTGCCCACTGTGTATAGCTGATGCCATGTTCATGTGCTAGTTAGAATGGAGACAAATATGACAAGCGCATGAACAAGGCGTAAGAATGTTACAATGCCTGTTTTCCACAGGCTGCACAGTTAAAACAAAATCTCCCAATTATTGTCAAAAGAGATAATTCAAAGATACCAGCATTTGTTTATCTTAGCAAGTGGGTCAATTAGAAACAAATTCTTAATAAGGCCAAGAAAGAGCCTCTTGTGGAAAAAGGCTTGGTGGAAAAACTCCTCCTGCTTTTGGGATAAAACAGCCATTGGCTGCCTTACACCGCCAGTGTGGGTATTTGCAATGACTAAACATTTAAATTCACTCATTGTGTTTGTAGTATGTTGCATTAGAACCCTGGTGTTGGCTAACAGGGATTAGCAGCCAAACCAAATGCCAACACTAAGGGGAAAAACACCTTTTATTTTTGGAGGAATATTTAACCCATTATGGCTCAGTCATTATAGATATTGGGCTTAAAAACAATATAAAAAGATCTAAATTAAACCTCAGTTTGAGTTAGAAACTCAAATAAAAAAAATGTATTCAGTCACAGTCATGCTTATTACAAATGACATGTTAAATCTTACAAAGTTGGGAAGGTGAACAGTGTTAAAACACGTGTTATCATTTTAGTAGTACTTGTTTTTAAAACGACAATCAATTCAAATTTGGAAGAGAGCATAAGGTGCCTTCGGGGCTGGCAAATACAATTTCAACAGCTTTAGTTTAGCTTTAACTTGGTCCAATGGCAACCAGCTCAATTTAAAACTTCGTATTCATGACTCCTTTTTTTATGGCAACCTATTCCTGATGTCTACTTTCAAGCAAAGCCCTTATAGGTGCTGGTTTATGGAGCCAAATTGAACTGTATTGGCCATAAGAAAAACATAACTGAAATTTTTTTGGAAATAAAAATAAAAGCAAGGTTAATAAAAAATATTTAATTGTATGAAAAAAATAGATTCAAACGTGGTAAAAGTGTATGCTTAACTCAATAATGGATTTTCGCATCCAATCTTAGCATTTCTTCGTTCAAACACGTTTTTTCACGTTCGCTTCTTCTTGCAATTACAATTTCTTCCCACTTTCGTTCAAGTCATCTTTTCTTAAAACCAAGTTTTGAGCCTCGATTGGCATGGAGGCAGGGCTTTATCTGGGCATTGAATTATTGATTAGCCTTTCAATGCACTGCTGATGTTTAGGTACGTACTCTCTAGTAAGCTAGTATGCCAGTATTGGGACCGTTTGGGATATTCTACCTCATCAGAAATTTTAAGATGGGACGCGGAAACCCATTTAATGAGTTAAGCATACACTTTTACCATGTTTGAATCTATTTTTTCATACGATCAAATTAAGTTTTTCCATAAAGTGAAATATTTTTTGTTAACCTTGCGTTTATTTTTATTTTCAAAAAATATTTCAGTTACGTTTTCTTTTCTTACGGTCAATACATTTGAGCTCAATTTGGCTCCGTTTAAATCAACGCACTACTAATGGAATACAGTGCCACTTCAGATGTACACTTAAAATATTCCACACGTCTTACTTAAAACATGTACCTAATATCACGTCATGATTGAGGAAATCATAGTTTCAAAAAAGGACAAGGATAAACATTACCTTAAAGATAGAACTCAGCCATGTCTGTTTCCTTTTGCCTTGGTGAATTCTGAAGGCACTTAAACCTTTCTTTAATAAGCAGAGAGGAGGGATAAGTTGTGTGTTGGAAGAACCTCACAATTCACATGGCCTGTTCAGTACCTATAGGATAGTCCAAACCTTGACATAACACTGTTTTAATGCTGCGTTCGTCTCCATACTCGATCCATGCAGACCTAGACCTGCTAAATGACATGATAATGACATAGGTCACACATAAACAACCAAAATATCTATGACGTAACAACATTCAATCCTATGTCCCAGAATTCAAGACAGGAGTGCACGTACAAAAAAAAACATCTCACTCTAACACTGTCCATAAGCCGCTTGGTGATGATGTCAAAAAGGAAAGAGAAACACGCAAACACTACACAAGATAATTCCCTTGTATGTGTGTGGGTCAAATAGAATGGACCACAACACTGATATGTAAGAACACTAACAACACGACCAATACAAAACAGTACAGCTCAGGTCACTGAGAAGACATTCGGACCTATGATGAAGACAAAACTGATGGTGCGTATGCTGAAGATTGTCAATGTTTGATGTGAGCAGGTGTCCCGCACCTGAATGGAAACCAGCCGTGTCGCTATCACTCAGTCAAGGTGCCCATTTACCTGCAAAGCCTTTTTTGTGTCACTTTTGATTTCCTTTTCAAACCAACTGATGACACTTGTAAAGGCATGGCACTACCTCAGCAGAGTTCATTATGGTCCATCCCAATCTTTTGTCAGTGGACTCGTTCGCTCTGATGGATCGTACCAATAAGCGATTGTAGTGTGAAAGGGAGTTGGCAATCATTATGAACACATACTGATGAGATGAGGCATCCGTACATTGATTTTTTTGCGGTGGATATTTGTGAAAACATCTGATCACATCTTCAGCTTTCTATTGTAATTGAACCACCGCCAATGCACAGTATCTAAACCTAAAAACATGTATAATCAAATGTATGTATAACTGATAAGAAAAGAACACAGATGTATTCTAACACTGCCAGGTTTTTGGCATCCCTTTTAGTGAACAGGGCGACCATTCAGCGTGGCTGTGTGCAATGGAACATTTTAGGGGCGAGCAGGGGCTGGTTTGTCAAAATGTTTTGGGGAGATCAGATCAAGTATAGGAGTATGATTCTGATCCACACAGTACAATATCAACATCTGTGGAAGAATAATCTAGTATAAAGGTATTAATATTAGTGAATAAATGTATAATGACAGAAAACTGCATTGTATACACATACTATTTTGAGTAAAGGCAAACTGAGAAAGTGTCCGCGTAATGTTTTGCAGAGTTGAAGTTAGACGAGGCTTAATTGTTAGAGAGACCTGACAGATGGGCCTTTCCAAGGACAGACTGGACACACACTCAGCATTTACGTGTGCATGAGTGGAAAGTTACTAGAACAGAGTGTGGACAAGTAGCAGGCTGGGTCGGCACACGATAGCTGCACAGGAGGGTGGGACTGGAGAAATACAGACAGTGTTGGAGTTATGTAGGTTTCACTTTTCCCACAGACAGAGGCCCAGCTGCCTAAGTGTGAGAAAGCACCCAAGGTCATGGGGTTACATCACAGCCTAGTAGAATCACCCAAAATATGTTGGAGGCATGAAAAGGAGGAACTGTAATAGGGGTTTGGTTGTTTGTATAAGATGAGGGTTTCTTACTTTTCTTTGCAATCCTTTATTTGCATACCTTCTGTATGTCGTTATGAACGACTGCATGGAAGCTTGTATTAAATAAAAACCTCCGGAGATAAGGGAAATACATGGTTCTGAGTAGTCACTGTATGCTCCAGTGTTCTGAATCGACCCTCAAAACCTGGGGCATGAAGTTGGCCAGAGATAAACTTCATAGGCCTGCCAGGGCGAAGGTATTTACTCCTCCAGTTAGGGTCAGGGGTTACAACGTCTTTTTCCTTGAACGCAGGATTCAACAGTAGTCAAATGTCCCTGCTTTGAAAAATCTAATTAATGTAACCCTATCAGATTGGAATAACTAGACACCTTTTGAAAAACCAGCCCTAGGATATAGTGGTTAAGAGCATCTTTAAAAAACATATGGATCCTATTTTGAACTGCAAAACTGATTGATTGCTTAAAATGTCCGTCAAGCATTCAAACGAACAACAGTAGCAACAACAAAACAAAAAAAAATACAATCAAAGTAATGGGACATCATCCTATCTCCCTTTTAATTATATTTCAGTCTTTCAGCCCCGCTCCTGAAGACGTTTTCTACTTTTACGCATTTTAAGTCTTTCAGAGTGCTCTCATAAGACCTCTGTGAAAACCTCCTGTTTGGTTTTGTTCCTTCTATCTCTGTTCAACAAAGACTCCGTGGGGGCGCAGTGGCCAGCTTCTTCCTATGTCACTTACAGTAATTAACACACAAGCGTCCCCCGGCCATAGCTGAGACACTTTGTGGATGTCCGTCGGCACACGAACACACGCAGCCAGAACAAGAGGATGAGAACAGGCGAGGGAGGGGGCAGGGTCGAAGAAAAACCTCAGCAGAGGCGTGAGGCGCTTGGAGGGTAGGAGAGAAAGTGGATGGAGGGTGGGTGTGAGGCTGAAATTGTCATGCAGCTGGAGGAGGAAGCAGATGTGGTGGTGTTGCCAGGGGACGATTGAAGGGGTGGGTGGGTTCTCACCAGAGGTCGGGGATGATTTATAAACGGGCGAGGGTTCCAAAAAGGGAAGGGGGCTCATTGTTTCTGGAGACCTAACCGTCGACTTCCTTAGGGGTGCAATGTCCCACCCTCATACGCAGCGTGCCGCTTTTGTGTAGCTGCCAGAGCTGGACGAACTCTTCAGGCATGGCGTGGAAACCGCTGTATGGCAACACGTTGTCATAGTAGTGGTGGCTGATTTGATGCCCGTCCAGGCCTACGTTGAACGGCCAGAAGCCATAGGCTGTCACCTCGTCGCACAGGCCCAACGCCAAGCTGACCAGGAACAGGCCTGTGGACAGGCGCTTGGCATGTACTCCGCGACCCTTCCAGAACTTGCCCACGGTCCTGAGAAACTCAGGGTTGGCAAACAGCATGGTGAGGTTGGACGAGGCATCGGCCAGAGCATAGTACGCCCTCAGGGAGGGGTCGGTTCCAGGCTTCATGGAGAAGGCTGGCATGTAGATGTAGCTAGAGCCGTAGGCCTTCATGCTGTCCACAAACGCTTTCCGTGACCAAAGAAGGTTCTGGAACCTAAGTAGGAAGATAACAGGATAAATTAATAATACACACACACTTTTGGCTAAGCATCTATAAAACACAAGTGCGTACGAAGAGGAACGTTTACAATGCATTTACAAATGCTTTATTGTGTGGACTTACTACTAAGCACTACCCACATATATTGCAAAAACACCAGCTCCAGGCATCAGTGGAGCAAGGCTGGCCTATGATGGTGTGGACTTAAAAAAAAAAAAGCCATCTGAAATGAGGCTTCAGTGATTATAACCCACATGTCACTACTCAATTGTCTGTTGCTGTCATCTGTCCTCCAGCTGCACCTCTCATGGCGATGGCACCCTGTCCTGTAAAGAACTGAAGAGACGTGTGTCTCCTGTTTCATCTCCATGGACTGCAAGTGCCTCTGTGCAGTTTCTCTCATTACTTCATGTACACTTTTAGAAATGGTAGAGCCACATGTTTTTTTTCCTGTTTCTCCCCAAAGAGAAACCCATTACGCTGCTAGGTAAAACCCTTTTCAATTACATCACTGTATATGGTTCTACCTAGAACCCTAAATAGCTGCTCTAGCTCTATTAGCCTTTCAAATTAAATTACTTATTACGATTCAATTCAGATCCAATCTTCCCTAACCCTAAACCTACCCTTAACCCAACAAACCTAAACTTAACCTAACCCCAACTCTAAACCACCAAACCCTAAGCCTTTTCTCCCCTAAGCCTTTTTTCTCCGGCAAAAGGATTTCCGGTTCCCACCAGGTTACTAAAACACGCACACACACTTTTGATTGCTTTGATTGTACCCTAATTGAAGTAGCTGTTTAATAGGATCATGATTTTGCATACCATTGCATGAATGACTGCCTGACACAATCTATTATTATTTTTATGATTAACAATCAAATGATTAATTACTTAGAAACTAGTTGCTATGAATAAAGGTGCCATCAGTTGTCTTCTTATGAATGACTTGTTTGTCACTGAGTCAGTGTTGCTGATGCAAAGTAGGTGTTTTCATTACCAAACACCAAGTAACTAACTTAGGATACAGTTATGAGTCATTAGCAAACTGTTAAACATTAAACTGTTGGTTACTTTAAAACTAACCTTCATCAGGGTGATCACAGGGATAGTATGTGAATATTTGATCTGTTAACTGGTTGCATATGTCAGATTTATCGCATGACTTGTTAGGCAGAGAAAAGCTGTTGCTATCAAACATTGTCTACTTAATCAACTGAGTCAGTGTACTGGTGAAGGGATAGATTAAATAGGCCGATAGATGGAAAGTTTGCGAAGTGATTTCATGCTCCTGTGTAAAAATATTTTGAGTATTTTTAAAATACAGTAGTTTATTTCGATACATGGTGTGGCTGTTGTATTTTGTAGTTTATTTTAATACAAATGAAGGTATTTGGTATCTTATTTTAAAATACGTTTTGATGTATCTTTGCCCATCTCTGTATATATATAGCATAGACATGCCATTTATCAAATATTAAGATGTCAAATTTTGAAAACATCAAATGTTTTGTGAGTTAAACTTTTTGTAAAATACTGTATCAGATTATAAGCAAAATTGTCTTCCAGTACTGTGAAATTGTTGTATGCAGATGTTTTGTCCACCGTAAATACATTATTGACTGTAAAATGTTACTAGGACAAAAAGTTCCTATGAAATTCTTTGAGAAAATGATAAATGGGTCATTTTTGACCTGGCCTATGCAAAAACTACCTTTACTCAATGAGCTAAGGAGAAATTGAAATGGGGATTAAGGAATATAAAACCAACATATTTAATAAATCTCCAAAACATGAATTATATTGATTTTATTGATGTAGCAAAAGGACAGGTCAGTTTGACAGGCTGAACACATTAAATTCCCAAGGAAATGCATAAGGGTCGTGTTTGACGCACAAAAAACGAAACAACGATGTTGGAGCATTACAGACACATTATTTTAGGAATTCCCCAGCATATTAAATGAAAACATTTTCAATACAGTGAAAGAAAACATGGACGGGTAATTCTGACCCAGCACACGCATCCTAGGGTTAGGAGAGAGAAGAATGAGACGCCTTGCGGGTAGACCAAACAGCGAAGAAAAAGGGAAAGGGAGTGTAGAACAGAGGAAAACCGATGAAGAGAAAGCAGCAGTTTGTAAAGGGAAGGAGAGTACCTCTTCTCAATGATGCTGGGGTTGGCTGTGACCAGGTGTGTTTTAGTTCCCACATCCTCAGTGTACGCTTCAGACAACGGTGGAAGGTTGCACCTAAGCAGGACAAATGGAGGTACACACGTGCATTCAGCAAACTGACCGCAAAGCATTAACTTGATTAAAAAAATGCATAGCCCTTTGGTGATACGCATAGGCACTGAGGTCTGGTGGCCAGGTTTCAGCTGAATGCCACTAGTGATCCCCCAGACTTTGCTTTCAGAATAGTTCTAGGTTTCTGCCTTGCAGGGTGTTTCCCTCCCATTTAATGTTTAATAAACACATTTGATACCATTTGATTTTCTTCATATGTAATTAACACTCAAACTTGCATTTGGAGAGTTTGTGAGCCTGTAGGCTTTGGTTGTAGCTGGAGCCGCGGTGTAATCCTATTGTTTAATTCTAGGCTTTCCCAGGTTTACTCAGGTAGACCTGGGATGAGGGCAGAACACATCCCAGGAGGCAGCACTAGACAAGGCAGAACCATCAAACACACTGTTGTATGTCTTCCAGGCTCCACAGACAAAATAATTCAGTACTTCCCTCTGCCCCCTTTAAAACACTTCAAAACCCTGACACTTCTAATTTGATACAGTTTTTGTGCCTCTCTATACTGATCTCTCTGTCCCAGTCTTTGTTTCTGTCGTTGTTGTCCTAGTTTCTCTGGGATTCTCTTTTCCACTCGATTCTTTCTCTCTCCCAACCTCTTTTATCCCTTTGCTTCTCTCCCTTTGCCATCTCTTTCTCTCCTCTATCTCTCCCCAGCAGACATGACAACATCGAGTCTCATTAATTCTGAAGTCTGATATTCTATGGCTGTTCTTTCTGGCTCTAGCGAGCAAATTAAAATTGGACAGAGTTTAGAGCAAAAAAAACAATCTTTCACCGCATGACAAAGTCGGCTTGGTCAATCTCCTTCCCACAGCCACTGTTTTTCAGGACCCCTCCATTGCCCACTACAGAACACCTCTTGAGGGGAAGCTGAAGAGGTGTCTCCTGGTAAACAAGAGGAAAGTGATCATGTCATAAATGAGCAGAACATCTTACCATAAGGCTACACATGTACACACATTATTTATCAAAACTACATTCACTCAAAGTACATGAAATCCACAGTCCCACTCATTTACTCACTGATCCTTTATTGAATATATGTTGAAGAACACTGTAAACTCTAATGCATTTCTTACTCAAATATTTCTACTAAGTGTAACTGAATGTTCCTAATGACTTAAAACATTTGTTATACAGACTTTTACTCAATTTTTATAAGTTTAAATTGAAAATGTCCCCAGCATGCTCTGCTTCATGTTGATATTTTGGAATTGTTTTATTATCCTTTTTTGCATGAACATTGACTGATTAATTGATCTTAGCTACACAAACATCAAACACATACATTTGTCTAAAGTAATCCAATCATGTAGTAAAACAAATATTTTGCACCCACTACTGAAATTTTTGTAACAATTACATAAAAAATCTTCCTGTCAAAACCTCAGATGGATTTAAATGGGAGTTGTGCGTTCCTTTGTAAGCCAATGCCTTGTGGGTAGCTTTGCAAAATTCTGGTTAAGTTCCCAGGTTATCCAGAAATTTTACCAGAAGTAGTGATTTCATTTTTGGAAATCTGTGAATTTCCTGAAACTTAAGAAAGTTTTTTTAACCATAGCTTTCTGACAACTGGGCTGGGATTTTAATCTGACAGCACAGTGTATTTTGAGAACATCTGAAATGAATAGTCCATGAGCTAGGTGGGTTGCAAGACTTCAAAATAAGGGTTGTTACGCATGCAGGTACCCTGTTTGTGCGTATGTGTTTTTCCCCTCCTGCCGTTTCCCCAGGTGTCTCTTATGTACCTGATTGTGCTGGTTGGTGTTTCCCACCTGGCAGTCATGAGTGCATCGCCTGACTGCTGAGGTGGACCAATCAGTGGACACCCCTCCTAATTGCACCACCTGTTCCTTTTTCCATTACCCAATCGCATCACACAGCCCTGGTTTAAAAACCCAGTCAGTTGGTTTTCCTAAAAAGACTCTTTTGCTTTACCCCACATGGACATAGACACTCTTGAGATACATACCCTTTTTGATAGACAGAAACTTTGTTCATTCATACATCACTTAGTTCATTCATACATCACTTAGTTTAGCACATACATCTCACTTTGTCCTGTTTCATGTGAGTATGCATTGCTGTGGTGTTTTGTTTGGTGTTGTCTAGTCAATTGTTTGCTGTGTGCTGTTTAGTTCTTTCTTAAACCTGTGTGTTTTGTTTATCCCTGTGTCCCTGGGAAAAGGGGTTTTTTAGCAAGTCGCCCTTAGGCATACACAACCCGTAGGAAAACTTTGTCTAAAAACACTAATTAGAACTGAGTGGACCACCTACTGTACTTTTGTATTGGTTAGTAGTTAGCTAAGCGGTTCTTGAGGCAGGCAAATTCAGTTTATGGGTGTTTGACCATATTATTTAATTTCTTGGGTCCAGCTCAGCCCCTTTTCCCTAACCCCTTTACCGTGTGTTTATAATAAGTGTTTTATGTTTGATGGTAGCTTTGGTTGTCGGTGTTGTTTGTTCTCACTATGCCTTTACACTACACTGAAGTGCATGAGTTTTATGCTACGGGTCTCTGTACCATCCACCCTAGACTGCTAGAGCCACAGGGTTTGTAACAAGGATTTATGGTATATGTTAAGTAACTCTAGAATTCACCTGAAAGGGCAATGCATTCTGGGTAATTATACTGTTGGTGTGGCTTAGAATATTACTCAATTCCTTTAAGCAAATACAACCCATATTTGAAACCCTGTTTAAGTTGTACCAACTGAAAATATTTGTGTGTGGGCTTTCTGAATAATTTCAGTAGTATAGAATGAAAATATAAAAAGTAACTTATCCTAAACATATAAGTTCTGCAAACTATTAATAACTTAAAAATAAGTTCTGGGAACTTATTGAGGTTTATGGTGTAAGTGAGTAGTACTCATTTATTTTGAGGCAATCAGTTGACACAAAACTTTTTAAGTTTAGAACTAAAAGGTTTTGAGTTGTCTAAATCATAACGTTTTAGTTTTATATTAGTTGTCTGAGAGTTACTCTGATTTAAAAACCCCATTACTGGCAGACCCTGAGGGCTGAGTAAGGACAGTGCTGTCTAGTGAATGGGTAGCTATGGGTGCCTCTTGAGGAGAGGGCCAAATCCTCTGTCTGTTTGGCCTGGGTGTCTGGGCCCTGCGTGAGCCAGTGCCAGCAATGAACTGAGACTACTGGCCCAAACAATTGGGCTCATTATTCCCCTTGGAGAGTAGGACTGGACCCCCACCTCCTCCTACTCTACTCTACACGCGCGCACACGCACGCACATACGCATGCACACAATCATTCCCCAAGTGTCTGGTGAACCGTAAAAAGGAGCTTTGCCAGCTAGCGGGAAACAATGGCCAGCTCAGAGTACAGGGAACACAGTCAGGACTGGGAAAGGGCTGTGAGAGACGGTTGCTAGAACTTGTTGCATTTGGGGGATCCAGATTACTGTAACACCCATTCAATATCACTCCATACTGCAGCAAATTACATGTAATCCAACCATTAATTGAATTTTTGTGGATCAATAATAAAAGGAAACAGAGATGGGTCTCAAACACCCGTTGCCAGGGGATATGTGGTTGGGGGGGTTAACCACTAAACCAGGCTCTGCAGCACAAAAAACAGGATATTCTGAACAAGAGCAAAGAGGCAGAAAGAGACAGAGAATGAGAGATGATAAATGACAGGAATCTGACGAGCTTAATAGCACTGCCACTTTTGGTTAGGCAAGCCTGGCATTCTTTGCTCAGACCTGCTATCTGTGCTCAAACAGAGACAGAAGAGTGAGATATGTGAAGCGTGCCCAAGGAGCTGGCCCAAATGTGTGCATGTTTGTCAAAAGTGAAAGGCAGAGAGGAATAGAAAGATAGTGAGAGAGAAAAAAAGAGTGTGCCTCTTTCCCTCCCCTACTCTAAGTTCTATTTATGGCAGTAAGTGTTTATAGTCTCCAGACTGAAACTGTTCTGGTGTATAATATACTGTATTTGTGTGTAGCCGCCAGTGGTTAAGACAAGGACCATTACGCACGCACACGCGTGGGGGCTGGTATCAATTTTGAATTTCCGAGAAATAATTATATTCAAGACAAGACTGGTAATTCCAAATGGCTGCACTCATTTGATTAAAAAACAAAGATGTTAAATACGTGCTTTTACCAGGAGATTTTTTGCCACGTGTTATAGGTTATACATTTTAGATATACAGCATTCTGGTACAAGCATCTGGTATCAGATGCTTGATAACATTAATAATCACCTCTCTCTCTCTCTCTCTCTCTCTCTCTCTCTCCCCCCTTCCCCCTTCCCCCTTCCCCCTTTTCATCACCCCTCCAAACAGTCTGCTGAGTTCCGCACTGCTGATTGGTAACCAGCCAGCTGTTGGATTTGATTTGGCAACCTTTCGATTACTAATCAGATGCTATCAGCCCTGGTCACATTCTGCCCCCTCATCAGAGCCTCATTATGACTGTGTGCAAGAGACACAAAAGAGAGAAAAATAGGGGGGCGGTCTCCAGAGAGGGGGATGGAGAGAAAGGGGAATGGAGGGGGATGGAGACAGGGGAGTTGAGAGAGAGAGAGAGAGAGAGAGAGAGAGAGAGAGAGAGAGAGAGAGAGAGAGAGAGAGAGAGAGAGAGAGAGAGAGAGAGAGAGAGAGAGAGAGAGAGAGAGAGAGAGAGAGAGAGAGAGAGAGAGAGAGAGAGAGAGA
>JACXGI010013670.1:0-12599 GCA_016801175.1 Esox masquinongy | reverse complement strand
TGGTCTCCACTGTGTCTGGAGTGATTCCTGGAACAAAACACAAGAGGGTGCTTGGGATTGAGAAATATGACAAAATAGCTATTGGGTGCAGTCAGAAACAGCCCTGTTACTATTTAACCCTTTCCTGGTCTGAAACAGGGTTATGATTATGTCTGGTGTTCTGATTCCATCTAGTGTTCTGACGGTAAAGTGTAAAGGAAAATATATGTTTTTAGCTTTTCCGTGACTACCTGTTACACCAACTGTCTGTGGGGCCATCTTGTTCAGCTGCCTCTGGTGTCGTTGCATCACCTTGTGAAGGTCCAGTCTGGTCACCAAATTACATCTGAGGTCCTCTGGAAAGGTAAAGCTCCACACCTGAAATAATAGCAAATCATAGATTTGGTGTGGTCACATTTGTGGTCACATTTTACCGGCTGAGTGTGGGCGTGTGTGTGTCGAACCTGTCCATCTGCAGAACCAGTAACAAGCTGCCGGGTTTTCACCAAGAAGAACACACAGAGCAATGGAGATGCTGTAGAACACAAGAGTCAGGGATGTTAAACATGACCCGTCAGTGTTACACACTGAAGATCAAACCAAACTTGGGACAACATAGCCTACCTGACAATACAGCAGACTCATAGATAATCTCCTCTTTTTCTACCCCCCACACCTTTATTAAAGACAAAAAGATCTAATTCAGAATTGCATAACGCTGCAATTTTAATCGACAGACATGTCTAACAAAAACACATGTGCAACTGTCCAATCTAAAGCCTTCTGAGCTGGAATTACATCAACCGTATATGAAAGGCTAGTAGAGTACACACCTTGACAATGGATGTAAAAAAAAAAAAAATTGCTGAAGTAAAACAACTAAATCTGGATTATTTTACCCAGTATTATCGAATAACCTGACTGTACCTTGAACGTGCGATCCTCTGATATAGACACCAGGACATCAGTTTTCCATGGACAGAATTCGGCTGCAGTCAGAGGTGCAAGGTGGCCGGCTAACACAGACAAGGTGTCTTCTATCTGAAGAGTCGGAATGAATGAAATCCAACAGAAATTAAACTTTAATGTCCACTCAATTCCTTAGTCAACATAATAAAGATGTATTTTTTTAATTACACAAAACACTTGCTAAGATCAACAACATTTATTTAATGAAGCCCCTTTACATTAGCACTTGTTACAAATGGCTTATGGACCATTAAACACCCAGCTAAAACCACTGTAGAGCAGGAAAAGCTGATGTAGAAGCACAACAGATGCAGGACATGGGGATGCATGTTGCACACATCCTAACCTTGGAGGACAGTATGTACACTTTGACCCCAGAGCACGCAGCCAGTCGATCATCACCGGCAGAAAATGACAGATGGACCACCTTGCCCAGTAGGGTCCCAATAACGGTACCAGACGCCCCTATGCCTGGAAAAAAAATACAAAATGCATGATTCAGCTTCAGTAGTTGAGTTGAGTTAGTTATGTGAGATTAGTGAGTTAAGTGAGTTGACTGAGTAGAGTGGGTTGAGGGAGTTAAAGTGAGATGAACAAGTTGAGTGAGTGAAGTGAGCTGAGTGAGTAACCTATCAGTATAGTGTGACCACTACATTTAAATTAACTGTCATCTTAGAGTTCCTTACCTGCTCTGGTTCTGCTGTAGCAGCGTTGGACGTCCCAGACTATGACATAATCTGCAGAGGCGGAGCAGAGCAGGAGTGGGTTTCTACCTGTCCCAAACACCATAGCGGAGATGTCTCCATGGTGACCTGTAAGTTGCATGGTCTGCAGACGGGAAGAATTGCATTGGAATTAGTCATTTACCAGATACGCTTATTCTTACAGACTTACAGTTAATCCACACAAGCCAGTAATGATAAGTACACTTCAGTCAACAAAGTACAGAAGCAATAGGCTGAGACAATGCTAGAAGGAAGAAAAATAAAGAAAATGTCATGATTTGCGTATCCCAACTTCAAGGGGAAATTGGTTCCAACATTGGGATGCCAGGATTTCTGTAAACATCACGTTGCGAAGCCACAGGCAGGCCTCCATGGTTATTGGCTGATATCAAAAGAAATCTTGGATGCTGTCTTCTCCTGCTTGAACAATTTGTGTGTACTGTATGTACATGTGTATGTGTGATCCAGGTCTGTGTGTTCATGAGGAGACCACAGAGATAGTGAAACACAAAAAAACCCCATCTCCATAAGGTTTTTTGGCAAGGATTTTTTTTCCGGTTTAGGTTTATGGTAAAACATACATTTTGGCAGTGTTAGAGTCAGGGTTACTCTGAGGTTTAGGTATTGAAAGTTAGGTTTAGTGTTAGATTGACTTTACACTTATGTAAAGGTTATGGTTGAGGTTCAGTGTAAGTTAAGGGTTAGGGCTATAGGAAATATGAATTTCTGGTTTAGTGTAAGGTTCCCACAATAATGGAAAACGTGTTCCAGAGTGGATTGCCATCAGCAGAACTTGAATTTTAGAATTCAGTTTAGCTTCAAAAGGGTCGGTAACTGACCTGCTCAGAGTCCACAAGGCTGTGTAGCAACAAGTCCTTGCCTTGTAGTGGCACAGCACAGTGAGTGGGACAGCAGGCTAGCTGCAGGTGACATATCGGTCTATCATATGACAATGATAGCTTCTCTACCATTATGTTGCTCTCATCTCTGCTTTCCCCACAACCATCCATGGTGATTCCCGTTTATGTCGATTTTGCACTGCTACTACTGGACAACAAAAAGATCAAATATTTAGCAAGTCACTGAATGTCTGCATAGCTAGGCTAATAACCCAAGATAAACCGTAGTTAAGGCAGATTGCTGTTGTATTTTGGACAGCCTACAACAGTAGGAGAACGCAGTGCTAGTATAACCTAGAAATGCTAGTTACCGTCTCTCCAGGCTAATAACAATTACTAGCGCGATAGCTACTAACTGGCTAACTTAATCAGATACTGTTCACAACAATTGTTATACTTGTAAAAAGTATCCAGCAACATCAGTCACCAACCTTAAAACAAGTCCGTGTTCATTGTATCAGCAAGCTGGCCATCCACTGTAAATATAACTATCTCCTACTACATCTACTGGCTTGCAACCAGCCTACGTCTGTAAAACAGTTAGTCAGATGTAGGGTTGCCTGGACACCCAGGACAACACAGTCGACTACCCCATATGGTGGAAATTACTACCTCGACCGCAAGGCGGTAACGTTGTCAGGTGCTAACCTTTCAGTGCAATTGGTCAAGTCTGTTTTATGCGCTGGCTGGCTGGCTGACAACAGTCATAAGCTAGATACTGACTGGACATGAGAGAACAGAAACGTTTTTTCTAACACGCAGAAAGCCACACATCATATGCATTTGACCAGGTCTTTGCATGATAGGCACTTACAAACATGGGTCAATATTCAAACATGGGTCAATATTCAAATATTCACACTGTGGGTGTTACACAGTATTTTTATTATTTTATTTTTAATTATAGGAAGCAGAGACTAGAGAGACGGGTATGTAGAGGGAGACAGGAAGGTCGCAGTCGGCCAAGCCAGGACTTGAACCCCGTCACCAGAGGGCAGTCAGGAGCTAAGATGGCTAGACAAGAATCCAGGGCTCTTTTCTCTTTTGTGGTTTCACTAACCTGTTCATATAGACCTCATGAAGATTACGGGAGACATCAACTGTGACTTCAACCGAACCTAAACACTAAACACAGCAAGAAAATACCTCAAAATTACCACAACTCTGTTAGGGCCCAGTTTTGGGAGCTCTGTTTAATATTATGTTACAAGAATGTGGCTTTTGCATTGTATCAATTAGAGATGACAAAGATGAAGAGATTGTTAAGGTTATGATAGACCTCATACAAAAGGCTATGACACTACTGAGTCATTACCAAGAAGTTGGCCCGACCACTTGAGAAAAGTCTTGAAGCAGAAGAATCCCAGTTTTATTGACATTGATGGTCCAGGATGGATTTGTTTTTACTCATCTTGCAATTTTTATGACTGCAGATCCAAATTCTGTTTTTTTGTCTTTCTACCACCATGAACATATTCTTTTTCAGCTGCAGAAAGAAAATAAACAACTTTGCAAATTACATTTTTGTTTATTTGGCTATGTATTTATTGTTTATTTGGCTATGTTTTTGTTTATTTGGCTATGTATTCCAGCACTTTGGATTTTAAGTCATAAAATGCCTATGGCGTTAAAGGCAGGCTGTCAGCTTTAATTTGAGGGTATTTTCATCGGATCAACCATTAAGAAAGTACAACACGTTCTGTACAGTGTATAACACTCCCCAAGCTGCTTCAAAGGAAAATTGTGAAATTCCTGTCTGATAGGCATCGGCTACCAACCATCAACCAATCATCATTTACATCACCTTTTCCAATGTGTCTTATGCCCCGAAGCACTATTTTGTATGTTGTAACATCGTTGTGGGATAGCTGAGGATATGCAAGATCCTGCATCGACTCAGCAGATTAAGGCTTTACTAGACTGTACTTTACTACAGTTGCAAAATAGCTGATTGAAGGAATATTGCATTTAGGGTTGTAGGCTAGCAAACTAGCTTGCCTTGTCCAATGAAGTGGCTGGCTTTGGCTAAACAGAATACAGTGGACAACTTTGCTTACATTATCAGATGTCAGAGATGCTGCTCCGTTTAGAGCCCACCTTGCAGTATTTTGATTAGATCAAATCAAAAGATAAAAAACACTGTACCCCATAATATGGTCACCAATAGAACAATGCTGCCACTTTGTCTATGGCCACTACAAACAGTTGTTGTACCATGTCATGCCATATGCTCTGTGTTCAGTAGCCTGGAAACTGTAGGTCACGTTCACCAGCTCACTTGGCATGATTTCCACTTCTCACGCCCTAACTGGGGCCAATGAAGTCAACAACGGTTGCTGGGGCGCAGGTTAGGGATAAACAAAAAAGTTGCCCGTGGTGCAGTGGGTAACATGAATGACCTCAGTGACATGTGAGAGTAGGTCTTTGTGCACTGCTTTGAGTCCTACCTTTTCAAGTTCCCCAAGCCAAACACACATTGCTAGTGGTTTCTTTTATTGTAAGTTTGTGGACTAGATTTTTCTAGTTAAAATGCAGATACAAGCAATTTGTGTACACCTGCTACAACATTATAACGCCTATGCGACCAATAAAACGTTCGGATACAATTTAAATTGATCTTTCCAAAATAAAATGATCGTTCCAAAAACAAGTTTCTGAAAGTGAGCGGAATTCCTGTGGATATACTTTTGCTCTGAATAAAATGTAAAAAAAAAGAAACTTGCAAGAAAGTTTTACTAATTCGATAATGGGAGTTGTAGTTCTTTTATCTAGCGGAAATTGCGCAAATGACTGAGGAGGAACACTGGTATGGGGAGGAGCCCATTGATCTGGAGAAAGACGTTTTTATTTGCGTTGTGTCTGTCTGCTAAAAGAAACGTTGAGAAAGTAGTCAGATGAATGTACCTCCGGTAGCTAGCTAGCTAGATGAGAAAAAAAAACATTTTTAGTGCCAACGAAATCTTTAAAAAACAGCTTATTTGACTGAATTGGATATTTACTTTTTTTGCATAGTATTTTAAACGCCAAATTGTGATATTTAGCCAACGTTAGCATGTTAAGGAAATATTAACTTGTAGCTTGCTAGCTACATTGACACTGTCTGATCACAGCTGCAAAGCTAACGTTAGCCAACGAACTACTAGCGTACAAGGTAGATTTTCAAGCAAAGAAGAGAACAAAACATAGCTTACGTTTGGTACATTGCATTGGGACATTTTGCAGTAATATGAAAAAGGACGTGTCGGAGACATTAGGATTTGTCCCTCAAAAAGACATTGTCTACAACAAACTTCTGCCATATGCGGATAAATTAGATGAGGAATCAAATGACATTTTGAGTAAAATCAAAGGAAACTTGGGCCGGGCTGTCCAGCTTCGAGAGATATGGCCGGGGGTCTTATTTTGGACAAGGAAACTTTCCACGTAAGTCCTAATCGTAGCTATTAATTAGAACCATTCACGTCCTGCAAACTAAATTGTCCTACTAAAAGTTGTTCGCTGTACTGTAACGGGGATTACAGTAGTGTTTACCTAGTTAGCTAGCTGCTGCTGTACCGATAGCGAACTAATATTAAGAATTAGGCTGGTTAAAGTTCGGTTAACTGGTAGCATGTTAATAAGTTCGTTTTCAGTACCCTAGGTTAACATTACTGAACAAACTGTTTGACTGGGTTATTCTGTGATCGGTGTAACGGTACTGAACGGTACTTTATACGTGGTTGCAAGGTACGGTAGTATGTCACTAACCGGGCGGGCCTTGTCTAGCTAGATTTATCTAACCAGGCATTATTTAGCTGGCTAGCAGGATTATGATTACAGTTAGCCAGGCCAAGAAATTGAAAGTGAAACAAACTGACATAAGTTGTACACATTACTTTAGATATTTTCTTAACACGTGAACATAACCTAAGTTAGACTGCCAATAAACGTTCACATGTGAAGCCAGTGATCTTAAGACATAAGATGTCAAAAGCACGATATGACTGACTGAATACAGTAACACTATGCATGTACGTGGTCAGCGGTACTAGCTAGTAATCAGACCGTAGAAATGCCTGGTTGTCTTAACGTTAACAGGTTCATTCTACTACCGGGAACTTGCCTCAGTGTTGACTTGCCCAGTTAGTATGAAGTTATATTACATGGAGAGATGACTGATTATATAGCTTTGCCCACATCACTCCAACCAAACTATGCTTCAACTTAATCTAAGGTAGTTTGCTAAATTAGACACATTGATTGATTCGTCACTTTCACTGTATGCTAGAATTCATGCACTGGGAGTGGTTTAGCCATCCAGAGTACCCGAGAAGCCATATATAGAAAACCGATTCTGTTATTTTCACTTGCAATGACCTAAGCGTGCTGATGGTTCTAAAACAGAATCCTAATCTGTATTTAGCTAGCTAGATTCATTAGAAAATACAACAAAAAGAAACCAAAATTACAACTATTCCCAAACAAAGAAATTAATGTAATTAAAATTATTATCCAGTGTAAAGTTCAGCTTTTCTGTGACATGGCAGCTACTGAAAAAAAAACCTGCTAGTCATAGATGACTACACAACAACAGCACTCAAATTGCCATGGTCCCTGGTTCAGGTATCACAGATTGTGCAATGTGTTCTTCCACACTGTTTAAGTTTCCAGCCTCATCACTGCAAGCGTTGCTTCATAGTGACATTCAGGCACCTAAATGCTCCCACAACGTGACATGTCATTTTAGTTTGTTTGTGCTGTTACTTGAGTGTGATGTCCAGAGGGATTTAGTGACACAAATATTTACACACACAAACACCCTGATACAGTCAGCAGCCGTAAGTGCACATGGCAATAATAAGGCCTTACACAAGGTTGATATAAACAATCCTTCAAGGGTCCTACTATTTCCTGATCATGCCCAGGCTGGTACCCTCATTTGAGAAAAACCTAACTGCACCTATGGGGGCAGTCAGATAACCTAAAGGTCAAGAGTGTGGGGCCACTAAACAAACAGTCTGTTTCTCTAATCCTCTAGCAGACAAGTTAAACACAATCTGTTTTGCCCTTGAGCATGGCACTTAACCCTAATGGCTCCTGTAAGTTGCTCTGGATAAAAGTGTCTGATTAATTACTAATATGCATGAAGTGTACGGCTACATAAGACTGAATACATTCACCGGTTACTCTTAACATCCATAGCTTTATTCCGTTCAGCCACCATGCTAGTTTATGCCACGGCTCGTTCTACTTGTTTTGGCATGTGTGTGTCAGGTGTTGTGCGTTGGACAGTTCTGTGATCAGGATGCGGTTTTGATGGATATTGTACTGTTTTGTATCCTTCTGTTATATCTTCCTCTGTCATTATGTGTAGTTAAAATACTAGTGAGTTTGTTTTATCGTGAGGTTAGCCCCCACGATGTCTACCACTGACAAGGGTTCGACTTAACATTGGAAATGTCTACGCTTAAGTGTTAGTTTTTTTGTTGTTTTTTTACTTAAACATTTGCATTTTATTTATTTTGCATATGCTTTTATCCGGAACGACTTATTGTTGGTTATACGTAAATACATTTAAAGATAGCTAGTTCTGCCACAACCACACAACTCATTTGCATTAAGTACATTCTACTCTATAAAGCATTAGTTCACAAAAGCAAAGGCGGGGGTGGCAATGGAGGGTTTCAGATGTTTTCTGAAAATGGATGGGGACTTTGCCATCCTAGAGTAAAGCAAAAGCTGTTTCCACCATTAGGGTGCAAAGAGAGAAAAGTTTGTACTGGACCGATCAGGAACTGCCCTTCCATAGGGCTGGGACGGCTAAGAGCCTGTGATGTTGCAGAATAAACAGCCCGGGTTGGGATCATTGCCTTGAAGATAGGGAGGAAAAGCTCCTCTTGCTGCTAAATAGACAAGCACCATGGCCTTAATAGACAAGCACTCAACTGGAAGCCATTTGAGTAACCAGTCACCTAACCTATAGCTGTTTAAGACTTATTTTGTTTAGAGAATTGTCAGTATGGCAGACAGTTTGCACTTGTTCTGCCCTAGGCCGTATAAAACTCTGTCAGACCAAATCAGCTCACTTGGTGCTACATGATCTGGAGTCTGTTCCTATGGGCTTAACCCTAAAGCTACAGCGTATGTATAAAACAATAACCTGTATTGATCCAATGGAAGTCATCTGTTGAAGTATTACAGTAAATGGACATGGTCTATCCAAAAAAACAATAGGCCTTTGTCAGCCTTTTTACCTTTTTATTTATGTATTTTTCAAACTTGCCAGCTAGGGGATTCAATCTAACAACCATTTGGTTTCTGGCCAGGTGCTCTATATCACCCTACACCGCTTGAAAATATTTTGTTTTGTTCATGTGTCTGTGGTGGTAGCTGAAAGCTTTTCTCCTTTTGTAGGTACATGCGGCTGTACGGGAGAAAGTTCAGCAAGGAGGACCATGTGCTGTTCATCAAGCTGCTGTACGAGCTCATCACCATGGACAAGCTGGAGATCAGTATGATGCAGGGCTTGGCCCGGCTGCTTATCAACCTCCTTAAGTAAGATCACCTCATCCACCAACGCCACACATTTGGACCTTTGACACTGTCTTATTGCTCTGTTAGTAACTTGCTAGTTGAGTGGTTATGTCATTGTTTTGCAAGGAACTCAGGTGTTGGTCGTTTCAAGGTTGATGTACATAATTTACCCTTCCCTGTCTAATTAAAGCTAATTGAGGTGAGGCTGACATGGTAGCTGAATTGAAACAATTAGCTGACTTCAATCCCGCTTTCTCCATTTCTAATAGGAAAAGGGAGCTGCTTTCGCGGGAGGACCTAGAGCTGCCTTGGAGACCATTGTACGAACTGCAGGAGCGAATTCTCTACTCCAAGACGGAACACCTGGGCCTCAACTGGTTCCCTAAGTATGCCCCTCTTGTCTTCTACCTGCATGGTTGAAAACATACTGAACTGAGTTATTCTTCTGGTGTTGGTCGGGGATTTGTTGGTTCTCCCTAATGCAGTTTAACCTTCGACCCTTCCCTGCTTAATGCATCTGTCTTACCGGCGCAGATTTTCCCGGCTATCTCTGCCCACTGTTGTGAGCTAGGCACATTTCTGAAAGTGGTTAAATCTGTACCAGCACATACCCCAACACATCCCGAGGTGGCAGATAGCCGGACACCCCCTCCCTTTCCCTCCCCTTCCACCCTTTTTCTCCCAGCAAGCAGTGCGAGGTGCTCTTGTATGGTGCTATGGGAACATTGTGAGTCATAACAAAGCCTTGCTAGCACATACCAATGACTGACTCTGCCCAAGGGAAGCAAGCTGCCATGTTTTACCGATGCTTGCCCCCTATTTTGAAAAAAAACCAAACAGAAAACGTGCATTGATGCTGCTGCAGGACAAAAAAAGGTGTTTTCATTTTTTGGATGTATTCAATTGATATTGAAATGGATTGGCTTTTCTTAGTGTGAATCTGAATGTGTTTTATGCCTTTGTCTCCTTTCACATTCAGTTCCCTACGGCCTCGTGCTTCCTCTAAACACGTAATGATAAAATTGTTTCAGAGGTGGTAAGGACAACACTTCTCTTGTGTTTTTTTTTATTTCATCCTTTCATTGAGGCACTCTTGTTTTTATTTTTATATGTTGCATGTTGAAAACCAAAAAGCACACTGGACAACACCACGCAGCTTGTTTGACATAACCACAAATCAACCTGAAGCCAAAAAAAAGCAATGTTATCATTTGACCCATATTGGAGACTGTCGCACTGCAGCTAACTGGATTCTGTACCCTGTGTCCCCCTTCCCATGTT
Source organism: Esox masquinongy (assembly GCA_016801175.1). Taxonomy (NCBI): domain Eukaryota; kingdom Metazoa; phylum Chordata; class Actinopteri; order Esociformes; family Esocidae; genus Esox; species Esox masquinongy. The sequence goes on along the minus strand of JACXGI010013670.1, from coordinate 2,233 downwards.
TTGGTCAAGTCCATGTTGAATGGTGGTTTCTCCCACTCTCCAGTCAGCACTGGACATTTTGTACCAGAACCCACGAGTAGCCTGGCACATTCAGTAGTCAACTTGTCCTAAATAGCCGTAATGAACAAAATCCTTGTTCAAAGTGCACACAGATCTGGAAACGTTTCAAATCTGTCCTGAGTCACGGACAATAAGGATGTTTACAGTATGCCGTTTCTTTACATGCACCTGCACTCTCTTGCACCGCGAAAACGTTGCCACATGTTTGAGAGTCATAGAAAGGGCATTGAGAAGCTGGTGTATCCCTCCCACACGTGTGCACTGGCATTAGATGGGGGGGATGATCGTGAAACGTTTTGCCCCTGTTCAAGCTCTGAAGGTCACTGGGTTCTGTGTTCTCCAGGTTTGAGTTCCAGGCCGTTGGTAATTTGACTCTCGTTCAGCTGTTTCGGTCATGCTGTGTTGGATTGGACCGCATGGGTTTGTTGATTTTGGTATCTGTCTAGCCTAGATCTGCCCTGCCTCCCGAGCATGGCATTTGGTAACAACTCCCCACTAAAGTAAAAGCATTGGGCTGGTGTTGCTGTTGGCGTGATCTGGCGCAGGGGAAGCAGACCTGTTCCTGGGGCGCATTAGGACAAACACAGCTAATTGATCTGTCCAGTAAATTCGACACACCTGTTCGTCCAAGTTGATGAAATCAAAAAGGAAGAGTGTCTACAGCCCACCAGGAACATGTCGGCCCCCCGTTGATCTGGAGACAATTTCCATGTTGGGGAAGTGAACCAGTGCTTATTTTTGGAGAATGAAGATATTAAGCTGTTGGCACAGTGCTTAGGGCACGGTTGAATGGGATTGAGGGGCAGGTTAGACCGCATGGCTTGAGCTAGATGTGCGTGTTTGAGTGGTGGGAGACCCAGGCTTTTTGAGCTCGTCGCCTCGTGGGGTTTGAGCTCATCGCCTTCTGGAGCATGTGTGTCCCCGCTAGGTGTCTGCACACAGTCATGTGACAGTGAAATGAGTGACTGGGGTCTGACCTTTTCAAGCCGCTCATGACCATAGAAGCCGGCACACGCAGGCCTTGCTGTTACGGTGAAGATATCAGGGTCGTTCACCGCAGCCAGCAATGCTGTTATGTAGCCCGGGTATCCGGTTTGTGTTGTATTGTTTAGGTGGCAGACGGAACGAACCGGATCTACATGCTGTTGTCCAATAACAAACGGTCACATCAGTTTTCGATCACAACCCAGATCTGTTACCGTTCAGTTAGGTTAATTACAAAAATAGCCTCGGACAACAGGAGGACGACTGTCACCACGTTTCCCCAAGTCAAGGTCGGCGTTAGTGAAGTGTTAACGGCTGGCCTTACGTCCCTCGACCCAGCCCACTGATTATCTCGTTTCTCAAAGCACAATGAAAGGGCGCCGTTCTGATGATCGTGAGATGAACTCGGTGCACATGTTAATTAGTTACTGTTCTAAATGTGCTGCCGTTTGCACTGTTGGCCGACGAGCATCCGAGGCAAAGGTTGAACACCCCCGGAATAGCCTGGCCAGACAGCTGGGGTCAGTCACCGTTGGTCTGTTGCTGTGCTGCCGTTCTGTTTGTTGCTGTAGTCTTCTCGCCATGCCAGCGTCTCGTCCGCAATGTTTCCTGCTGTGTGTACGTGCACGTTTGTTGACCCTCATGTTGAGTCCTTACATGCGCCTTGAGAGGACAAGAGCCAGCGCCCTTCCCACTACGCCCCACCTCTATCACGCACCCCTTAGGACCTTCGCCGAGTTGTGTCGTGCCTGTATGCAGCCAACGTGGGCCTGAGGGCTTTGGTGTGTTCAGTGTGCTCTTTGTTTGATTAACAGTCACCTCAGACACCTTTGTCTGCTCCGATGTCTCACCCATCCGTCCCCCTCTCTCTACCCTCCCCCTCTCTCTGTTCCCAGCACGGTGGAGAACGTGCTGAAAACCCTGGTGAAATGCTGCAGACCGTAAGTATGCCATTAGATATGTGTTATTAAGGTATTGCTAAGGTCTGAAATTTTGTGGTGTTTTGGTGTTGTCTGAAATGTTGGGGTGTTTTGGTGTTGTCTGAAATGTTGGGGTGTTTTGGTGTTGTCTGAAATGTTGGGGTGTTTTGGTGTTGTCTGAAATGTTGGGGTGTTTTGGTGTTGTCTGAAATGTTGGGGTGTTTTGGTGTTGTCTGAAATGTTGGGGTGTTTTGGTGTTGTCTGAAATG